>APFE030623114.1:4001-50162 GCA_000404065.3 Pinus taeda
AAGCCAAAACAGCTCTGATACCAAAAGTAGGTTTTAACCCTTTAAAGAAATTACCTGCATACGAATTATAAATCATAGAAAAATAAACAATGCGAGAGCATAACACATAAAAACACATATGCACAGAGATTTTCCCCTGGATCCCAAAACCGAGACTAAAACTTGCTTTTTCATTATATTCCTTTCAATGTTACAAATACATATTTATACATTCCGAAGCATCCAACACCATGGACCGAAAACCATCATGTCCAATACCATGGACCAAAAAACCATCGCATCCAATACCATGGACCGAAAACCATCATGTCCAAAAAACAATGTGCGAAAATCATGCACAAAACTATAGGTGGGTTCGCCCAACCTAACATAGGGTCCAAAACCAAAATTTTCCGGGGCACTGCCCCGGACCCCATAAAGTGGGGTTACGGGTACCCCTCAAACCCCTGTTAACTATGTGGAAAGAATATAACACAACCCAACACTATAGTGCTTATTTTCCTTCATTTTATGGGTGTATGTATATTTTTGTGAAGACATTCATTGGTAAGAGTTTACACTAGATGCTAAAAACTTCCACACAATTGATAAAGTGGAGGCCAAAATTCAAGATAAGGAGGGTGTCAAGCCAGGAGTAACTCCACGAATTTGAATTGATTTGCATTAAGGGAGAATATGAGTATATACAAGGAGAGGGAGAATATTAGGTTTCATCTTCAAACTTCCTTTTATTTTTACTATTTACAATATTTACATCAGTTTACCTAATCCCATAGATTAGGTGTCAACATTTCCCCCCTTAATCTGAAGGGATGTTGGTGATTCCAAGCATCATTTTTAATCTTTCAAAATTTTCCCTTCCAAGCGCTTTGGTGAAGATGTTTGCAATATTCTCATTTGTGGAACAATGTCGTAGGTGGATTGTTTGGCCTCAACATGATATCGAATCATACGGTATTTTGTATTGATGTGCTTGGTTCGATCATGGAACTTTGGGTTCTTGGAAAAATTTATTGTAGAAGTGTTATCGATCAAAATAGGATTTGAATGCACTTGTTTCTCCTGTAAATATTCCATAATTTTCCTAAGCCACACAATTTCCTTTGTTGCTTCAGTAGCTGCCACATATTCTACCTCATTTGTGGAATTTTTGGAACTAATTATTTGTGTGACCTCCAAGACATAACTCTTGATCTAAGACTCATAACATAACCTAAAATAGATACTTTGGTTTATATATCTCCATCGAAATCTAAATCGGAGTATCCAATAAAGATGAAGTCATCCACCTGTGTATACTTGAGTCCAAAGTATTGAGTTCCCTTCAAGTACATTAGAACCCTTTTTGCAACAGACCATTAACCCTCACAAAGCTTTTTCATAAACCTGGAGAAGGTTCCAACAACAAATGAAATGTTTGGTCTGGTAATAGTCAAGTAGTTTAGACTTCCTATGATCTTTCTATACTTCATTGCATCCTCAAATTATTTTCCTTCAGCGGATGTGAACTTTAAGTTATGTTCCATTAGAGGGGTCAAAAGATTGCACTCAACCATGCCAAACTTTTTCAACAGATTGCCAATGTACTTCTTCTAAGAGAGGAATATAAAATTCGAATGTTGAGTTACTTCAATACCAAGGTAGTAGTGAACATAGCCCAAATATGTCATTTCAAAAATTTTCCTCAGTTCTTTCATTATGGATGCAATGTAGCTTTCATTGTTCCATGTCATCAGGAGATCATCTACATACACCACAAGATATATAATTTTTTTTCAAACTTTCTTGGCAAATAAAGTTGTATCATCAAGATCATAATGTTTGAAATTGAGTTTCAAAAGATACTCAATTAACTTCTCGTACCAGGCATGTGTTATTTGCTTAAGGCCCTACAAGGATTTGAAAAGCTTGCATACTTTGTGTTCCTGACCCTTCACAACATATCCTTCTTGTTAGGACATAAAAACATTCTCTTAATCTCCATTCAAGAAAGTATTTTTCACATCCATTTGATGGAATTTCCAAACATTATGAGTTTCCAAGGAAAAGAGTGTCCAGATGGTACCCCATTTTGTTGTGGGGGGAATTTCTCCTCATAATCGGCCCCTTCCTTTTGTGAAAAACCTTTTTCCAAAAGCCTTTCTTTGTGCTTGTCAATATGATTTATACTTGTTCTTAAATACCCACTTGCAGCCATTGGTTTGGTTCCCAATGGAGAATAAACCAGCCTCTAGGTGCCATTCTTTATCAAAGCATCATATTATTTTTGCGTCGCTTATTTCCATTCATCATGAGAAGTGACTTCTTTGAAGGAAGTTGGTTTGAAATATGAAGAAATTCAGTTCACAATTATAAGAAACGTCCATATCAATAGGTGAATCAGAATCGTCTACATCACCTCCATTATGTCTGGTTGAGCTTCTTATTCCTGTCTTTCCAACCTCATCGGGACAAACACTTTTAAGAGTCTTTGTCAGCCATTTTGGAGGACCTTTCTGAGATGGCCCAGGTTTCTCATTTAACTGAGATGGGGTTGAATCAAGATTTAGTCTCCCAAATATGTCAATCAAAACACTCAAAGTGTCATTAGTGGCTAGAGATTCATGCAAGGGAGAGAGTGCTTTAGAAGAAGGTTCCACATATTGATCTAGTATAGGGATCCCCTTTCAAGATGTGGAATCTAATTATCAAACTCTTGAAAATAATTTTCATGTTTGAATATATCCAAGAGATCAAGTTGCAACTCAACAACATTCTCAGTCTTGGAAGATTCAAGAAAGATCATGTCTCTAGAAATTATAAACTTCATATTCACTTCAGCATAGAGATGGTATGCGTTGGAAGTATTTGAGTACCCCAAGAAGATACATTTGTGACTCCTTGCACCGATTTTGTTTCTCTATTCCTTGGGTATCAAGGCATAACAGGTGGAACCAAAAACCCTCAGATGCCTCACCGAAAAAATGTGGGCATACCACATTTCATAAGGAGTCTTATTTTTTATAGCATTATAAGGACATATTCTTTATATGCACAACATATAGAACTATATGAACCCAAAACATTAGTTTAACCTTATTGAAAAACATCATGGAATGTACCATATTTAAGATTGTCTTGTTCATTCATTCAGTTACTCTGTTCGGTTGGGGATTATAAGGCACAATTGTATGATGTTTGATCCCATGTTGGTGAATATAGTTTTCAAATTCATTTGATGTATATTCTTTTCCATTATCAATATGAATAAATCCAATATGAGATTGTGTATCATTGTCAATCCATGCATGAAATTTCTTGAATGTTTCAAAATATTCATACTTGTTATTCAATAAATAAACCCAACACATTCGTGTGTAATCATCAACAAATTTCATCATATATTTATTACCATTTTCATAAGGAACAAGCATTGGGACACATAAATAAGAATGAATGAGTTCAATTTTTCTAAGTGCTTTGGAATGATAATAATGAAAATATTGTTTGTTGTGCTTTCCTAAGATACAAGCATCACATTGCTTAAGTTTCCTAGGAATATTAGGCAAACCAGTAACACCATTTTTCTTCAACAAACAGAGTTTGTCATAGTTCAAGTGTCTAAATATAGCATTCCATAAAATACTTGATGAAAATGTACCTTCATCATAGTGAGAATTATATGAAATGTTTTGTGCACAAGCAGAGGTTCCTTGCAACTTCAGAATTCTTTCTTCTTCTATCCCAATCATGACAAGTGAGTGATATGATGCTTTTCTAACCTCAACCTTGCCATCAAATATATGAATGAAGTGTCTTTAATCGCAGATGTAGACCAAAGACATCAAGTTTATCCTAAACTCCTAGAGGTATACCACATCATGTAGAAGAAATTCTGGAAGACCAGGTAGTTTGAGCCTGATGGTGCCAAGCCGTGATGGCTTGAGTTTTGACTTGTCTGCAAAGTATACTTCTCAGTCAACATTATCAGTGAATTATTCAAATAAATCTCTTCTGGAAGTCATGTGGGAATTTACTCTTGAATCAAAGAATCAAACATCTTTCCATGAAGCAAGTGAAGCATTTAATAAGTATTCAGTTACTCCAATGGTGCAATGTGCCACAACATAATGAGTGGACTCTAGTGCTTTTCCTTTCCCTTTACCAAGTGTTTTACCATTTTCTTTATTTCTTTCCTGCTCAAAATTGTCCCAAGGAAACTTACATGTGGAAGCATCATGTCCATCTCTATTGCATCATATGCAATGAATATCATACCTTTCTCCTTGGAAACATCTACCCCCCTGCCTCTAAAATTTTTCCTTCCTCTTCCTCTTCCTCTTCGGCCACCTATTCCTCTAGAAGAATATTTTGCATGATTACTCTCTTTTTGTTCAAGGCACACAACTTCTTCGGAAGACTGAGGAGTTGTCTTCTTCCCAAAATCCTTCTCTCTTTCAACAAACTTCTTCTTAAGGGAGTCAAAGGTAACATCCTTAAGGTTTCCACTTTCTTGCAATGACTCAAGATAATGTGAATAGGTGGGATATAGTACCTTGACATAAGCTACAAGAGAAATATCCATTTCAACTCTAGTGGCTTTTATGTCACGCATAATCAATCTTACTTTTGATGATAAGGCAAGAGGATCATCATTTTTCAATTCAAGATTGAACACCTAATTATCAAGTGAACAGATTTAGTTTTAGAGTGTGAGTCATACAATTCCTTCAACTTCTTTAAGGCTTCAAAGGAATTTGAAAATGGTGAAATTTGTCGAATCGCCTCTTCATTTACTAATGTTGCAATCAAGGCATAAGCCTTCTTGTTCTTGTTTTCCCAAATGGCAAGTTCCTTGTCTGAAGTAGGTTTTTCAGGTGCATTGTCTCATTCTCCTTCACAAATCTCTTTCCACAGTTCATTGAAAATGAGGATGTGTTTTATCTTCTTGGACTACTCATGATAATTTTCTTTTCCAGATAAAACTACTCCCACAATAGAGATTAAAAAATACATCATAAAAACTACTTTGTACCCAAAATAATTACAATAATTCCAAGTCTTTATAATAAAAATAATTGACTGCCTTAAAAAAAAATATCAACTAATCATGTATACTCTCAATATTCCTCTTCACACTATACCATTTCATTACAATATAATATATGGTTTATAAAAAAGTGAATACCACATACCATATTAATAAAAAATATTCCATATCCATTTTATATGTCACTTTATACTACTTTATACCAAACCAACCCTTTCAATGATTTTTTTTTTTTTAAAACCAACCGGCTACCTTTAAAAGAAGGTTATTCCACACATTCCATTCAACAAATTTATTATGCCATTCCCATATTCCCATCACATATCATATGCCATGATTTTTTTTTGAAATGAACTCAACGCAGCACTTTGACAACACATACCATATGGCCTCCAATTCATAGTAGAGGATTATTAAAATTTGATCTTAACATATCATAAGATACACAGTTCAAATGTACCACACACCATTCAAATTTAAGCATCATACAATAGCATATAAACAACCATCCATATGCACAACAGACTCTAGCTCACAGTATTCATGGCATGGCATTCACATTTGACCCTCAAATTCGAATAGAGGGGTTCTTCGATGCCACACCAGAAGTTATACAGACTGTTGTAATAATCAGACTTCAATGCAGAGTATGCACCAAATTTATACTCAACACTTTTATAACGACCTTACAAACATTTCAATGCCAGCGTACACAACCTTCACAAAAGGAATAAACGCAGAGGAACTTACCAGCGCATAACATTTACGGCCGCTGCACTTGAACATGGTCATCGCATACGGACTTCAACGCCCACAGCCAACGCTCGAATTAACCATATCACCACCGCATTATCTTCCTTCAAAGTTGCTTCTTTCAATGCATATGGACAAAGAGCACATGAATAAGGAATATTGCAGAGAAACATGAATAAGGAATATTGCAGAGAATTATGAGTTACATAGCAGGAAGACTAATTTTGGGAACTGACTCTGACTCTGATACCATGTCATGTAATTATAATATGAATTTGAATTAATTTATAATAAGGAGAATATGAATATATACGAGGAGAGGGAGATTATTGGGTTTCATTTTCCAATGTTTTTTTATCTTTTAACTTCCTTTTATTTTTACTATTTATAATATTTACATTAGTTTACCTAATCCCAAAAATTAGGTGTCAACAAAAGTAATTCTTCGAGATCAATAGAGATTAATCCTTTGTTAGGAAGCAATTTGAACATGGAAGGATTTTTGCAAGTCAAATTATTCAAAAGGAATTGATGGTCCACCTTGTTCTTTCAAGGCATTGCTATATGCAAGTTTTTCTCAAGACTTGTATTGGCAAGAATATCACTTTAGTTGATAGTTTTGATACAAGTAACAATGTGATCCGAATGGAAAATGGCATCAACCCATGGTACTCATCCACCCATATTATTCATCGCCCCATGGAATTTACCCATGGTATTGTAAATAGCATCCACCTATGGTATTGTAAAATCCACCCATGGTATTCATTCATCCATGGAATTGACCCGTGGGATTGTAACTGAAAAATACTATAAGTAACAAGTCACATTTTGTAAAAGGGCAGATGGTCCACCACAATGTAGCCTTTACAGTTTAGAGACATGTAGCCACCACATCTCTTCTTAGAGATAAGCTACCATCGCCCTAGCTAGTTTATTTTCCATTATTGTTTGTAAGCATATTTCATATTTTACATTAATGAAATGAAGTATTATTTCCTCTGCATATCTGTTTTTATTGTTATCTCTGTAATTTGTTGCGTTCCTGTTTAAATCCAGAGCAGTGGGTTTTAATAAAAAGTTTCTTTGTGGTTTTGTTTATTGGGCATTCTCATATTTCTCTTCTGGCAATTCAAGTTTCAGATCTTGGGGTTCTCTACCCCAAGATCCATTTCAATCTTTCAGATCTTGAGGTTCTCTCCCCCCAAGATCCATCTCAATCTTTTAGATCTTTGGGGCCTCCTCGCAAAATCCGGATCACAATGGCAGGGCAAAGATTCTAGATAAAGAGGGGATTCCCTTATAGATCAGCAAAGGTTGATCTTTGTTGTGAAGTAACCTTAAGATCGCAGGATTTTGGAAGGATGCATTTGGTCCACTTTGCACTTGAATTTAGAAGTTGTATGGCAAGCCGTGTTGGGAACCATATTTTTTTAGTTTGGGTTGCAATTTGTTAAGAATTATGGTTTGTTTTAGTACTTACCTAATTTTCAAATGTAAATTTGGTTTAATACTTCACCTAATTTTGTAATATAAATTTGGTTTTAAATTTTAAAGGCTATTGTTATTATCTCATGAACTTTTGAAATCAATTAGCATGCCGATAGAAGACGTGATTTTCTTCTTGGAAAACTCTAGTGACATACTATCATATTCATGAAAAACTTGTTTTATGCTTTTAATAATGCTTAATTGTATTTTTAAATTTATCTAAACAGGTAATATGCTTCTCAATGTGTTCACGTGTTTGCTTATAAGAGACCAAGATTCAAGATAAGGAGGGAATTCCTCCACATCGACAAATGTTGATCCTTTGTTGTGAAGAAACTTGAATATGGAAG
Organism: Pinus taeda; assembly: GCA_000404065.3. Lineage (NCBI taxonomy): Eukaryota > Viridiplantae > Streptophyta > Pinopsida > Pinales > Pinaceae > Pinus > Pinus taeda. The sequence continues at coordinate 11,625 of APFE030623114.1, forward strand.
GGGTTTTGCAAGTCAAATTACTCATAATGAAACACGGCTCCACCTTGTTCTTTGGTTGCATTGTAGTATGACAAAAATCTAAGGTGTCTCTGATATCAATTGATTGTTTGACTTTTACCATTGCCTTTAGTTGCTCGATTAATGACATCTATGTTGATGGATTTATGTATGATTAAGTCTCGATAAGATTTAGTGGTTTTATTTTAATTTAAAAAGATGATGTTGAAAAAACATTACTAATAATTTACAACAATGTTAGTGTGAGGAAGCTTTTGATTGTAAGCACGTTACTAATGATTAAAAAAATTGCTTAAGCTACATAGTTTTCCACTACGTGCCTTTTACAAGCATATCCATTTCATGTAATTTGCATATCTTGTAAAGACATTTTGCATGAATTCAAAGTCTTTAAAGTTTCTAAATTAAGAGCATTAAGCTATTATTTGTTATTATTTTGATGTTTTCAATTTCAACTTGGCCATGGATTGGATAAATTTTCTTTGGTGGTGAGAATTATATTTTATAAGAGGTTTGGCAATTTTTAGTTATCCCATAAAATTTCTAGTATGATTCATATGCTTGATATCTTTTTATGGTGCTTTTTGTTTTATGTTCGTTTCTTATAAGAAGCTAATTTTCTTTTTAGTATTTTCTGTGATTTCTCTCATGGAAGGAAAATAAAGATTTTTTTTAGAAAGTTGATTGTTTGTATATTCTCATCTTTTAACAGATATATTTATCCATGTTGTATGTCCTTGAAGGTGTTAAGGTTAGATACTTCATGTAATTCATCCATTTTTCTCTTCTTAAGCTTGTTATCCAAAGAAGTTAAAGATTTACAACATCATTGAAATTCTCATAATTATGTGAATTGGTGGTTTGTTTTTTACAATTCTTTGATGATATTTGGATAATTGTAGTGTCCTTTGTGACTTTGGATACAATCTATTTGGTTTGATGCATCTTGAAAGAGATGAATGAAGCATTGAACCATATTGGATTACTTAACAATGATGTAATAAATGGTCATTGCACAATGTCACATTTAATGGGAGCCATTGCTCTTGAAATCTTAAGCAAGCTTAGGTTAATCCCATAAATTGCATTACTTTGATTCAAATCTTGTGCAAAATTATGTGATTGTTGGATTGACCATTTAACTATTTATGTACTAGAGATGGATTTGATATGGTTTGGAAAATATAGATGATACCCCATATTTGTCGACCAACACTATCACTTTGAATTTGAGAAATTCCTTGGTATCTTATGTAATTATGCATACATAAGAGGCCTCATATTCAATCCTTGGGGATTTAAAAAGGATAAGTTCATAAAAGAATTGAAGTTGAAGACATTTTAGAATGGAGAGTTTGTAGTGTTGGCTAAGTTGGGTTACTTCATTTAGGTCCTTGTTATTGGAGGATGGGCCTAGTGATTCATATATTTTATAAGTAATTTTGTCACAATTGTTCAATAGGTCTTCAACTGGATCAATCAAAATCCTTTGACCTCCTCATCATCATAGAACAAAACCCTAAGCATGACTCATTCTTATCCTTGATTTTTTGCCTGAAAACACCTTGTTTCAGTGATTTTAAGGACCAACGCTTTCTGCCCTCCTATTGGATAGTGTTGGCAACCAATTTTCTCCACCATGGACTGCAATTATCACCTATAGGTTGCTCCACTGTGCACCTGCGTTGGTTCTAGAAATTCGAGAAAAAGAGAGAGAATCCTGAAGCTTCTTCTTCCAAAGCTTCTAAGATTTGTTGTAACCATTTACCTCAGATAAAAGTATTGAATCCTATCCTATCCTACCTTGGATTTTTCATCCCTTATACCTTAATATGATCCTCCCATCAAGAGTGGATCTGAAGCCTTAATTGGTAAAAGGATAAGAATTCATGAACTACCTCCTTCACCTATATATTTATTGCCATCCATAGGTAAGGGGTTGGATTTTGGAGAGTGATTCTACCCTTATGTTACTGATGTGAGAGATATCTTCCCATGCATTAGGGTGATTAGAGGTGCACTTTATGACAAAGAAAGGATAAGTCAACTTGGAGGAGCTCTTTTATAGGATCAAGACCTATTTTTGGTTGTAAATCACTCCATTTCTATTAATGAAAGTATTTCTTTGTTTTTCTATATATGATTTTATGGTTTGATATATTTCAATACCATGTAGATCTATTGAATAAAGTGATTAGATGATGCTACATAGATTTAATGGATTATTGGTTTATGTTATCTGATTGTGCATGTTCTAATAATAGCATTTGGAGCTAGGATTGAAGCATTCAAGCCAAAGAAGGAGTGAAGCATACAACAAATTCTAGGTAGGCTTCATTCCATTACCTATTTAATTTAAGGAAAACATTAATGTCTTTGTCTTTTTGTTGTTCTAGGTAAGTCCACCAGGCCTAGGGAAGACAATTATTTCCACAATCATAAATTCTACATAACAAACTGGAAACCATACTGGGGATCAATGTATTCCCTTGGTGGTTTCTTTGTCCATTGTGTTTTTCTTACCTCTTTTCCATACCTTTACTATGCTATCCAATCAAGAACAAACCTTGGAAGAACTTTCATTGAGTCTCAATTGCATTCCTTGTGCCGAAACTTTGCATCCATAGACCAACATACCCTATGGTCCTCTGACAAAGTGGTGCACCTTAGTCCAACCTTTTTTTTGCCTGAAGAGCACAACATAGGTGCCTTCTCTGCACCTGCATTGGCCCTTGTTCATGCACAAGTTTGTCTTTTCTTTGATTGTCTCTCTGATCCAGCCTTGATTCCAATTTCTCTTCCATGAGCCTTTGAGTGTCTTGTGGTCCCTCTAAAACCTTCATTTGGTTTTATTTTGTTTTGATAACTTTGTTAAGGATTTATTTGAAAATTTTTGTTGTTCTTATCATTAGGTTGTTTGCAATCTGATTTTGTTTTATCATTGAGTGCTTAGATGAATTGGTGTTCTAGTCATTGTTCTGAAAAGCTTATTTGAATCAATGATTAGATTTTGCATCTTAGTTTTATTTATTTTTTAGAATTAAGTGACTTGAAAAGAAAAATATTTACATTAGAATTTAGAGTTTTGTGTGTGCATTGAAACTGGAATAGTTGCATTGAAAATGGAATTACATTTTGCATATTGTTTGTTGCCTACTCTTTGTCTCTTCCCTGCCTTAAATAGATTTTCATTGAATGAGAAAGATTCCATTTCCCCATGCTAGTTTGAATTTTAGGATATTCAGGTGACATTCGTGGTGAGCCTTAAAACTGAAACATAATTGAAGCTAAATAGTAAAACTTATTGAATCAACCTAAGGAGAATTTGTATCATTAACGCAAACATTTAGAGGTCTAGGCTAGAGACATGTTCCGACGTCGTTAAACATAGGAGTTTTCATTGTTTTCCAATGTTATATCCTAGGGGTGAAATTTCGTTCCACATACATGAGTGTATAGGATAGTTCTCCACGTACCTTTGGGTATATTGGACGACGCTCCACACACGTAAAGTATATGTGAATGCTCTCCATCCAGTATATTTTGGGAGTCACCTATAGGTTTCTATCCTCGCCATATGTAACCGAGTCGGCCACCTTGTATATCATGATACACTGAACACAACATTCGGGGAAATTGGTTGTCGTATGTTATGTCCTTGGTTCATAAAGGTGTATATTGCAGTTCATGGTTGCTTGGTAATACTTTATGCCTAGATTACCCTCTTTGATTTATTTTTTTGTTAATTTCTAAATTTATTATCCAATGTGGAAGAAACAAATCCCCCACTCTGTCATTCATGTAGAATGAAAAATAAGCCTCCACTTCTAACATAGGCTACTCCCAGCCATCGTCAGAAGCATACAAAGATGCAAACTACAGAATCAAGAAATTCGGGAACCAATTCTGGTCCTCCTCCTGAATCTAATAAACCAAAATCATCTTTCCCTTTGAGTACTAAGTCCAAGATCATCTCTACGCTTGCTAGTGAATTTGACACAATCGAAACTAAAGCCCCTAAAAACTTATTTTCTGAGGTCATTGAGCCTTAATTTCTTGAGTAAGATACTTTACTTCCTGAGGTTGTTGAACTTGAGGAACCTCAACCATCCTCACTTGTTACTTTAGGTCTTTCCCTTTCTCTTCCTTTGTCTTAGATAGAACCTCCAACTATATATCTTGGACCCAAAAGTGAACCTCTTCCATACAAACTTGTGAGTATTGAAGAGATCCCACAAGAAGAGCCTCGTCTATCTATTCCTGTCCATTGGAGTGGGTTTCATTTTTATCAGATTGATCTTCTTCGTCCTCTTCAAACTTTGACACAAACTCCTTTACCTGATTATTTGGACTTACCCGTGGATTACTCGTGACAATATTCATTGGGATTATCAACCATGACTAGATCTGATTTGATCTCCCAACCCATATCCACCACTATGGTTGAGACATCAAATGTTGCATCCTCATCCATGTTTGAAACATCACTAGAAGCATATATCTATGGTGGCCCATCTGTCCCACCTGGCTATCAATCATTATCTTGTACCTTCTATAGTCCAGGTTCCAGTCCTTGGACCTCTCCCATGTCATCCACTTTGGGGATTCCATCTGGTACTTCTCTTATGAATGCTACACATCCTGCCCCTTCTCCCATGCCTACACGTACAATTGGACAATAGGCTTATGTTAGTGGGCAAGGTTATCCTCAACATCCTAACTCTCCTTATGTTGGGTACCCTCCATCTAGATTGCAGTAGCCTCCATCATCCCCTTCTCTTATGGTAGGGGGGAAACCTGCTGTTGGTATACCCCAGCTTGGTTATAATCCTCCTTATCCTGGAATGGCTACCAATGTTTGGAAACCTACTTTTCCCATCATACCTAGTTCATTTTGGGACCGATTTTTGAATCCTCAACTTGTTCCATCTTCGTTTAAAATTGCTACCCATCCATCTGTACCTCAACAAGTTCAAATACATGAAAGTTAGCCTTCATATGTTGTCGTTGCATCTCAACCTATTCCATTGGTATCTGGTACCCCTTAAGTTCCACTTACCCAACCTTTACAAGGTACCTTACAATCTTAACCACTTGGGTAAGGTACTCCTCAAATTTCGATAGGACAAAATGTGTATAGTATGGCACAGTCCCAATCAGCCCACCTTATGTTGGGATGATGCAGAATCCCACAGGGAAATAGTATATACCTTTAAGTAAAGTCTTTCAGTAGAAACCACACAAGAGAAATTTTTGACCGACGTGTTCTAAACTAACAAGTGTAGTTCATCATCAGGACGAGTGAAGAGGCAAACCATGGCAAAGGCTTAAATAGAGAGAAATATAGAGACATAATTTCAAGTAACGACTATATTTGAACAATAATATTTAAATTATGATATCAATTTATTAATATATTAAAACACAAATATTATTAAGTAATTGACTATATTAACGGCTAGTTTGGAAAGTAATATTTAAATAATGATATTAGGTTTAGTAATTTATTAAATATTAATAGGTACTGGCTATATTAAATGACTAGTTTTAAAAAAATAATATTTAATAAACTAATATCATTATTTTAAATATTATTTTTCAAAAACTAGTCATTAATATAGTCGTTAATTAATAATATTTATTTTTAATATATTAATAAATTGATATCATAATTTAAATATTATTGTTCAAATATAGCCGTTACTTGAAATTATGTCTCTACATTGCTCTCCTTTTAAGCCTTTTCCATGGTCTACCTCTTCATCTGGTCCCGATGATGAACCACACTTGTTGGTCCGAAACGCATCGACCAAAAATTTCTCTTATGTGATTTCTACCGAAAGACTTTACTTAATTCATTATGGATCACAGAAGCCTGAATACAGAAAGTATATACTTTATCAAGGTGTTCCTCATGTGCCTTTTCAAGGCCAACATATCCAAACTCAACCATTCCAACCTTTGCAAGGTTATCCTGGTGATGGTCAATAAGGTTACACATATGTTGGTTACCAAAATCCTCTTATTCTAGTACCCAAGTGCCTCTTTATCAGAACCCTCCTTATCCGAGAACACAAGTACCTATTTCTCAATCTATTCCATCTTATTTAAGATATCCTCCACCAGATTTTAACAGGAAATTACTCTTTGTGGCAACTCTCACATTGCCAGATTTGACTCGGCTAACCAATGATCCAATTTATCATTCACCTTGGTGGCCGATAATCCCCACCAAATTATCATCTGATATCCCAAAATTCAATGGGAATCCTAGAGAAGACTCGTCGACCCATGTTGTGATGTATCATCTGTAGTTCTCTTCAAACTCCCTTAATGATAATTCCATCTAATTACGCCTTTTCCAACGTACTATTGTAGGTACTATAGCTAAATGGTACATCGATTTACCTAGAGCCTCATTTTACGATTTTAGTTCCTTGGCTACCACCTTCCTTACACATTTCCCGTTACCCATCTGATACAAAACTGGAATGAAATTTCTAACCACCTTCACACAAACTAAAGGCACTCACATTTCAGATCAATTTCCAGTGGAATGGTTTATTAAATCCCTATTTCATTGTCACAAAAGATGTAGCTAAAGGCGGAGTCGTGACTGAAGAGCAAGTAATTTATCGTGCCCAGCATTTGGACCTCATCTATACCCAATATGGGATGCTCTATGAAAAAATATTAAATTCTCTGAGACCTTCAAACGTTGTTCCTTCCACTCCTGGCAAAGAATCTCATGCTACTGATGGCATCATTGGTTCTTCCAGTTCGCAGATAGTGAGAAAACCATCTAGTAATGCTCTCAATGTTTCTGCCCAAGAATCTTCATCCAATCCTCCTGCAGCTCATTTTTCTGAGATAAATGTCATTTCATTTGAAAAAGGCAAATCTCAACAGCAAAGAGGAAGCAAGAAGAAAGGAAAAGGTAAAAAGAAGAAATATTCTTCACCGTAGGATAAACAAACAAATGATTCATTTGATGAGAAACAAAAGCATCATTACCCATGCTTGATCTAAAATGAGGAGCACTTTACTCGTGACTGTCCTCACCACACTAAATGGAATTGGTTCTTGAAATCTTCCACTTCTCCCACTGTGTTGACCGACCCGTTTCCAAATCAGGAGACCCGTATGGTTTCTCAGGACCCATCTTCCTCTAACACAGTTTTAATGTTCTCCTCCACGGAGCATAAATCTGATGTTATGGTGGCTACTCGGAACAAGGACTATGGTAATGTGAGTCCCCTGAACGATCAGGATACTGATCAACCTGCTAGTTCGACATCACCTCCATATGATCCTCCTCTGCCCATGATTCCTATGAAGTTGACTCTTAAGCCTCTAAAGGGCATTGTTCATAAGTTTGCTTTCAACCCTCATGCCAAGGCTGCTCAAAATTATAACGTGGTTGAGGACTTGGCTTAGTCTCCATAAGCTATGTCGACCCTTGAGGCATTGCAAAACTGCTCTAACCAAAAAAAGGCTTTTCTTTCAGCTATCAGATGTATGGATCGATCAGATTCCAACCTAGTTGTTTTTAGTCATGAAAACTATACTACTCTCCTTCCAGCCCAATTGGATTTTATCATTCAGGCCGTCCTCCATGGTAAGAACATTCATCTCTCTATTGTGGGTGAGGGAGCCTCAACCTGCATTATGTCTATGTCTTGATGGAAAGCGATTGGTTCATCTCAACTGAGTCAGTCACCTACCACATGGAAGGATTTTTATGGGAGAACATATAAGCCTTGTGGTATTCTAAATTCCTTACAAGTAGAATCAGGGTGAAAAATTGTATCCATAGAAGTTGAAGTTATTGATGGACCCCTTGATTATAATCTTTTGTTGTGTCGTACATGAGTTCATGGCATGGCCGCAGTTGTTTCGACTTATTTCTATATGATCGCCTTTCCTCATAAGGGTGGGATTGTGGCCACTGACCATATCATCTTTTTCACGTTTGATCCTCATGTTACTGGAAGTGTCCCGCTTGTAGGGGAAACTCTACATTCTTGTTAGGATTTACGAGGTTGGATTATTGAAGGATTCCTCACTCATGGGAACCTTTTCACTTCCTCCTCCTCTTTTCGACAGCTCATCTTTCGTTGCTTACATCAATATGATATCATCTTCTACCTTCCAAGTTGATCCATGGATCATACCAGATGAAACTAGCATCCATAGTTTTAGTGACTGAATGTCTTGTAGCTCTATTGAACAAGATTAAAAAGCTATCTATTTGGCTTGTGTGGCTCATAACTTTTCTTCGGTCAATTAAGTTGATCAATCATTGGATTATCGCATGTCTTCTAATCCATTCTCTCATGTATTCTCTACTGTTGAGAGCATCATGGAGCTCATGATGCCAGGCGATGCATCGCTGGACAAACATCACCATTGTTCCTCCTTACCATATTCCATCAAGGATAATCTTAGTGATGTGTATCTACCCAATTGCATCGAATATTTTACGATTTATGTTTCTATCCACGAAGTCAATTCCAAGAAGAATCTCTAGAATATCAAAGAGACGATACCTCTTGATATCTCTATTAAACCAGGTATTGTTGAAAATCTACACATTGGTGCATCTTGCTCTGGACCATCCGAGATTGAGACTTATAAAGCCCTATTTCAGGAGTTTTGTGATGTCTTTGCTGGGAATTATGAAGAAATACTAGGTATTGACCAAAATATCATGGTGCACAAGATTTAAACATATCCTGATGTTAAACCATTCCCGCAGTGCCTACATCTGGTCCATCTAAAGAAGGCTACCGAGATAAAGAGTGAAGTTGAAAAAATCCTTCTTGTTGGTTTAATCTACCTCGTTCCTCTCACCGATTGGGTATCGAATATTGTCCTTGTCATGAAGAAATAGGGGACAATCCATGTATGCATTAATTATCAGGATGTGAATCATGCTTGTCCAAAGGACAATAATCTGACCTCATTCATCGACCAAATTATTGATGACTACGCCGATTGTGAAATCTATTCATTCATGGATGGTTTCTCTAGATATAATAAAATCAACATTCTCCTAGTGGATCAACCTAAGACTACCTTTATTTTTTTCTGGGGTACATTTTCCTACCAGAAACTCCCATTTGGTCTGAAGAATGTTGGGGCTACATTTCAATGAGAAATGGATTATGCTTTTCATGATATTAAACATATCGTACAACCTTGTTTGGATGATCTCCTTGCTCATTCCAAGTATCGTACTGATCACCTGGTGCATCTCAGGGCTATTTTCCTATGGTGTAGACACTATAATATTCGATCGTATCCACACAAATGTGTTTTTCTGTGTTACGTCTGGTTGACTCCTTGGTTTTTTTGTTTCGAAACATGGAATTCATATTGATCCTCTAAAGGTACAGGAAATCATAGACTTGGTTTTTTTTGTTTCAAAACATGGAATTCATATCGATCCTCTAAAGATACAGGCAATCATCAACTTTCTTGCACCTTTTTCACTTGTTTAGTTATAACGAATTTAGGGGAAAGATACCTTCTTGCGAAGTTTCATCTTGAATTACGCTAAGTTGACCAAAGAATTCACTTGCCTGCTTAAGAAAGGGTTTCCCTTCCATTGGGATAGCGCAACTCAGAAAGCATTTGATGCCCTGAAGGATGTTCTGATTCAAGCATCTCTATTATATCCCCTTAATTACTAGTGCAACTACTTCTTGTATCATGTTGTTGCCATTTCCACTATAGCAATGGTATTGGTCCAAGAAGACAATGTAGGGACAAAACACCCCATTTATTATCTGAGTTGGAATCTCAATGATATCGAGATCAGGTATACCATGTAGAAAATTTGGCTTTGGTAGTCGTTCAAGCCATTCAAAGGTTTCGCCATTACATATTGCTTCAGAAAACTACAATAGTTTCAGATCACAACCCTATGACATACATTTTGTCATGTTAATTACTGGGGGACAAATACTCTAAATAGATCGTCATCCTGCATGAGTTCGACCGGGAATTCATCAAATCCAAGTCAAAGAAATCCTTAGTTATCGTTGAGCTTATATGTGACCTTCCTTCTCCCGTTTCTGAATCGAAATTTGACGATTCTATCATGGACGAGTTATTGTTTCTGATTTTGTCATCTAACCCATGGTATGTACAAATTTTGATTTATGTCCAAACCAAGACTTTTTTTCTAATAAATCTCACTTCAAGCAATGACATATTCAATACCAAGCCAAGAATTACATCATCATTGGCGACACTCTTTATTGACCCAATATTCATATGGTTTCATGAAGGTGCCTCACCCATGAGGAGGCTAAGAAAGTCCTGAATGAATGCCATTCGAGGGCATGTGGTAGTGATTTATCTAGCTATGCTACTGTGCATAAGATATTTCACATTGGCTACTTTTGGTCTACCATTTTTCAAGATTGTATTCTCGCTTTCCATAAGTGTCATGCATGCCAAATTTATGATTGTAAGACCCATGCTCCACCCACTCCATTGCATCTTGTTATCCCCATTAGACTATTTTCGAAATGGGGAATTGACTTCATGACATGTAACCCTCACTCGACCGTGGAGCATGGTTATATCATTGTCGCACTAGATTATTTTACTAAGTGGGTTGAGGTGATGCCTACATTTAACAACACTGGCGAAACGACTGCGTACTTCTCTTTCAATCATGTTATCACACGGTTTAGTGTTCTTCAAGCCATAGTTATGGATCACGGAAAACATTTTTGGAATCATATGATGACCAAACTAACTACTAAGCTAGGAATTTTCCATGAAAGTTCCACTTCCTACTATCCTCAGGCCAATGGACAAGTTGAGGCTATCAATAAAGTTCTTAAAACTATGCTTCAACGTATGGTATGGGTCCATAAATTGGACTGGCATTTTCTCCTTTATTTTGCCTTATGGGCATACCGAACCTCAGTAATGTCTGCTAGTAGATTTACACCCTTTCAGTTGGTTTATGGTCTGGAAGCAATCCTTTCAATCGAATGTGAGATTCCATAGTTGAAACTAGTTGTCGAACATCTTGCCACTTCTCTAGAAGAGGAATGTATTTTACATCTGACCCGGTTAGATGAGACATGGTGCAATGATTCTATAGATAATGAAGCTCGTAAAATACTTATCAAGGCGCAATATGACAAAAGTGTCAAGCCTCATGTCTTCTCAGAAGGAGGCCTTGGTCTTTTATATGACTAAGAATCTAATAAGTTAGGCTCAAGAAATTTCCAACCTATGTGGTCAGGTCCATATATTGTCAAGTGCGCCCTTGCAAAAGGGGCCTATGAGTTAGTCGATTTTGATGGGATTCCACTGGCACATCCTATGAATGGGTTGTACCCTAAAAAATACTATGCTTGATCTCATGCATAGTAATATTGTGTACATACTATCTATAAGTGTGTTGAGTGTGTTTGTGGTGTGCCTCTTTAGAGTTTCCTAAGGTTTATATTGATTCCTTTTATGTTTGGTTTGCAGATGTCGGCATACCTTGAACTGTATTTTGGTTATGCTGCTGGTGTTAGTCGTAGTACTCGGAACCTATCCTCCACATCATGGGCTATATTTGCTCCAAGTGATGAGTTAGTGAATCTACAAAGGATTTGTATTGGTTGCTTTACCAACAATATCGTTGAGTATAACACAGTGGTCGAGCTACCATTTGATGTTATTTCACATGGTATCCACTGTTTAATTGTCAGACTTGACTCACAACTCGTGGTACTACAACTTGCTAATATTTATTTAATTAGAAGTCCTAGCATCTTATGTATGTTTCTAAGGGTTTTCCTTCTAGAAAGACACTTCAATTTCATACAATATGAACAAATTTCTAGAAATTTGAATACATTGACATATGCACTTGCTAATCATGTTTTAGATAGACATTTTACAACGAATGTACATAAATTTCAATAAAAAAACACATCATCGAAACTACAATAGGAACACGGAAACACTGAAGATATATATATAAAGTTTGGTTTTACAAAATTTATGTCTGAGGCACATATGGCCACATGGCCCATATACAAAACTAGATGCAAATATCTAAGTAGACTAATCAAAGTGCTCATGATAACAAGCCACTGCATGAGCTATCTTGCATAGTATCTGACCAATACGGTTAGGCACTCTCATGTTGTGTTTTCGAAGTCGCAAAGGAACATGGTCGATCACGGTCTCATCTATCCCATGAGTCAAACCCTCCATATGATGCTCCACCTCAGTTAGGATCTCGACTACATTTAAATATCGTAGCGCATCTCATCGTACCGCAACTACTTATGTTGGTGCTGTTGCTGTTTTTGGTTGTTCTCCTGCACGACAGAGATATGAAGCTTCTATTAGTTGAATAGACCCAATATCTACATGACAAATCAATAGTTTAAGTCTCGAAAACATCAAAAAACACAAAGAAATTGTAAAACTTAAAAAATTAAAATGGTTGAAATATATTACCCATAACATCCCATTGCTCAACCTCAAGAAGCATGAGCTCGGGGTCATCGCAGAAATCCATCCCTGCATATGGATAATCATTGACCATAATGAACTATTTACATAGCCACCCATAGAAGGATGTTGAGAAGATGATCGCCAACGGATCTTCATGTCAGGACATATGATTGATCCACCTCCTCTTCCGTGATACCCTCAAATCAATGGGCTCAAGTGTAATCTATTGAGGCTTAAGTAGTGGAATCCATTCTAGGGAAAACAAGACTAATATAGAACTTAATCCAAAGTTTTTCAACTTTCCTTCTCTTGCTTTAGTAAGTTTTTATTTCATATTGACCAATACCACCTCACTCCAGTTGAAGACAGTTGGCTCTAAGCACTCCACACTGTACTACATGTATGATCCGTTGGCCAAATGTAGTGTTGAGCTACCTGCCAATCTAGAAATAATGAACAAGATTGTTCTTAAGGGAAAGCTAGTTACATCTTTTATATTAATATTTCCATCTCTAGTTGGTTTGAATCGAGGTTTGCAGTAAGTAATGATATAGTCTTTCACTATTTCTCCACCCTTTCTCCCACCTAGGAGAGAGATTGGGGCACCTCTCTTGGATAAACGAGTCAGAAAATATATGTCATCTACTGTGACCTTGAGAAGATGTTCGCCAAACAGAATGCATTTTCTTTCACATCCCGTGCATGAACAAGATATTATAATAGCTCCATCTATTGACTCATACCAGGAAGCCAAAAAAATTTCAACAATCCATAATCCTTTAGTGCCTAGATGGTAGCAGGATCATTAGTTGCATTTAAATCTTGTTCTTGGTGTTCTCTTTCTTTCCAAATGAAAGCCATTTTATGCTAATGAAGACCTAAAACATCAAAGGGAGATTCATTAGGATCATTTTCATGCAACAAATCTAAGAAAATTTGAAGGGAAATTAGCAAACAAATTCGGGTTTTCACCCAATTCACCCCAGAGAAGGAGATAGAGCATTGCACCCCTTCTTGTAGTTTATCCTGACTTAGGTGCAATATAGTTTTCAACTCCCTGGACTTGTGTTCATCCTACTGCGAATTTTTAGAACCCCAGGGCTCTAAAAAAATACCAAAAATTTCATGAAATCATAACATGGGACCATGAATTGAAAGAGAAATGTCTTAGCTCCTACTTGGAAGTGATGACACATAAAATGATCCACCGGAGTGAGCGCAATCAACTGAAAAATATCAAGGGAAAAAACTACTCATAACTCTCATTGTTGAAGGTAAATGTGAAATGGTAAATATGAATAGTCTTTTAAATATTTATGGTTGTTTCTTCATTATTTTATTCAAATTTAATGTTTTCACTTAGTAACAACCTATTTTTACCATGAAACATGTATGTTTAATCCTTTTATGATGTTTTGGGCAGGTCAACAATTATTTGACGAATATTGTCATGTTTTGAATAGATCATTTTGACCAAGGAGTATACGTTTATCACTTTTTCAAACTCCATAAACTTACGAAAGAGGAACCCCCCATAGATTCCTCCTTTAGCTCCTTTTCAGACTCCCAAAATATGAAAAGATTGTTGAGCACTTGTCTTTTTTAACTCGTAAAAGTAAATGAAAAGAAGTCTACTCAAGATACGTTTAACCCTTTTGTAGACTAAGATAGACTAACTACGAAAAGGGAATACCTTAGTCGAACATGGATAAGAGGTTCTCTTGGGTATTATTTTCTACCTTTTCAGACCGAAGGGACTATCTAGAAAAGAGACATATGGAGTTTTCTTTTCCACCTCTTTTTCAAACTCTCTAAACATGAAAAATATGTCGAGTTATACCTTCGTTGGACTCGTTAAAACATCAAACAATGATGGACTCATTGTTCATCACGGGACTGAACCACTCCTTCTATGGGTTCGTTAATTTTTCTCAAAGGGATTCATCTTAATGATGAAATTACAAATCAAGCATATGTTATCCTCCTCAAGCTTGTTAAAAAATAAAGAGGTACTGACCAGTATTGTTGGGGAAATTAGGAAAACAAGGTACTCCATTTTACTAATGGCAATGAGTCGCTCTTGAACACGACACTCTTCCACTTCATCTCTATCGCTATTGGGTTGAGAAATTTTCTTGTCTTCTGGTTTATCATACCATTTCAAAGCCTCCTCTTTTTTTTTTGGGTCAGTGTTGCCAACTCCAATTAATGTTGTTGGTGTGTTCAAGATAATTCATTCAGTTAATATCTGCTACAATTCCATGTATGCCTTTCCTAATCCAGTTCTGTCTTAGCATCATTCTAATCATTCTATCTCAAATCATCATACCTATTTTGTGTCATTGATGGGGGATACATCAAGGCCCTCTTGTGATGAGTCACTTCCTTTCGAAATCAGCGCATTATCCAAGAAGTTGACTTAGAAACATCCCTAGGTACCTTGGTGCTTTCATACATCAATGGAAAGCTTCCTCGCTCTTGGTAGTAGGTTTTCATCACTGGCCTTCAACAGAAAGATTATGTGTGGTGTTCGACATCAACTCATTTATTCACACCATATAGATTTTACTAGAGTACCTTGAAATCCATTAACATCATCGATGGTTTCTCTCGCATTTGGTAATGACTTACATCATTGGGTGATAATCAAGTAGTGTTTACCATGTTCAACTCCAACTCATTGATTCACATGGTTAGAAGCGTACATTGGTTGGTTGTGTGAATGAGATAGATGACCGTAGATATAGTTTCATCCATTTGAGCTGCAATTTCAAGAGTAATACAAGATCACAATGTATGATGGTTAAGATCATACATGCATTCATCCAATCATGGGTCCACCATCAATCATCTATGGACGTGTCTTTTGATCACTGTACATGTAATGTTACCTTATGTGTTGAGTATGAGTATGCCTCCCTCAACAAAGATATCATGATGTAAATGTATTGTAACAGATGATGATCTCACTGATTGTTCTTGTCCCAACTTGTCACAAGGTAAAGCACTTCTCATCAATTATCATTCCCGACTTTGCGCTTTAGTGGGAAATTTGTTATAGGCCATTTTGTCATATCTAGTCAATATGCCTTCAATTGGATCCATCAACATCCTTTGGCCTCCTTCTCATCATCATGGCACAAAGCCCTAAGCATGACTCATTTTTATCCCTGAGTTTCTACCTAAAACCACCTTGCTTCAGTCATTTAAAGGACCAATGCTCCCTATCCTCCTACTAAACAACGTTGACAACTAGGTTTCTCTACTATGGACTGTGTTGATCACATACAGGTTGCTCCACTATGCACCCATGTTGGTTCTAGAATTTTAGGAAAAAGAGAGAGAATCCTGAAGCCTCTTTTTCTAGAAGCTTCCAGGATCTGTTGTAACCATTTACCTCAAATAAAAGTCTCGAATCCTATCCTAACCTACCTTGTATTTTTCATCCCTTATCCCTTAATCTCATCCACCCATCAAGAGTGGATCTCAATCCCTAATTGGTAAAAGGATAAGAATTCGTGAACTACCTCCTTCACCTATATATTTATTGTCATCCATAGGCAAGGGGTTGGATTTTGGAGAGTGATTCTACCCTTATGTTGTTGATGCAAGAGATACCTTCCCATGCATTAGGGTGATTAGAGGTGCACTTTGTGACAAGGAAAGAACAAGTCAACTTGGAGGAGCTCTTTTACAAGATCAACACCTATTTTTTGTTGTAACTCACTCCATTTATATTAATGCAAAGAGTTCTTTGTTTTCCTATATATGATGTTATGGTTTCACATATTTTAGTACCATGTTGATCTATTGAATAACATGATTAGATGATGCTACATAGATTTCGTGGATCGTTGGCTTGTTTTATCTGATTGTGCATGTTCTAATAATAGCATTTGGAGCTAGGAATGGAGCATTCAAGCGAAGGAAGGAGCGAAGCATACAACATATTCTAGGTAGGCTTCGTCTTGTTATCTATTTACTCTAAGGAAAACATTAGTTCCTTTGTCTTTTTGTTTTCTAGCTCATTCCACCAAGCCTAGGGAAGATACTTCTGATTGTAGTCATAGATTCCACATAACAATATCCATGGAGACATTTTATGGCTCTTATTTGGGTAAGAGTCGAAGGGGTAGACTCTATATAGTTTTTCATGATTTTGCCTTTAAATTTCGAAGTTTGCATGGCCTTTTTTATCCTTCTTAATAAAATGTATTGTTTCTTCCTTTTACTTGAAGCCATGCGCACTTTCCCCCTAAAGGAAAACCTTGTGGGGAAAACTAAGGGATGCTTCCTCACATTCTTCTGAATGACATCCATCATAGTAAATGAAATATTTATATAACAATTTCAAGCTTGTCTTGACTAAATTACATAACTATAATTTTTAGGTAGGGAAATTCAATATTTGAAGTTAAGTCGTTACCTTGGGAAACAAATTTTTAGACATTAATGCAAATCTCCATTATCTATATTGATAAAAATACAAAATATGGTGATGTCTTTTTGGGAAATACCATATAAAATAATAATAATAATCTAATTTTAAGGTCATGGTGAAGCCTCAACACCAAAGTCATGTATGACAAAGGACTTGTCTTCATGTAGCGATTTGATTGCTGAAGTCTACAAAGGTGTACATACTCCCCCTCTAGATTTGAATGAGACCTCATATGAAGAAGCACATGTTATTAACCATTATGCCCACTCAATCTATACACATCCCCTTTTGTTGATAGAAAGCTTGCGATTCGATAGGTTAACAATATGGCTACACAAATACTATACAACAACTGCAAGGATCACAAGGTTTTAAGTCAAATATGGAGCTCTCTTGAGATGGTTTTAGAGACCCCAATCCACAACAATATTTGTGGCATGTGTATATAAAAAAGAATCTTTTGGAAGTGTCAACTTGTATACCATTTTCATTTTCATGTCCTTACTTGTTAAGAGTAATGTGCATGTATTATAACTATGCATATAACTATGCACATGTATTTTGGATATTGTTTTTTTTTCTAAGTTAAGTTAATCTATTGATATATAACAAAAATGTACAGAGAGGATTAAGCCTAAGCAAAGTTTAACATAGTGTTTCAGAATATATTTGGATTGCCCCAACATTGGGGATACCAGTCCACAGAGACAAAAACTAGAAGGGGTATCAGTCCTTAAGACTGGAACAACAAAAAACCAGTGAAGTTTTACCATGACAAAAGATCCAAACAAAAGGCCAGTTTCCAACAGAACTAACATAACAAAAAGACCAGACAAAAGACACTTGGCTGCCATGTCAAATTATTTGAATTCGTCCGGGATGGGTTCCTCAACAATTGGGCATGTTTAATCATCTGCCTCCTTCGTCGACGCTCTGTCGTGTGGCCCACCTCCACCTCCATGTGGCTCATCCGCCGAATCGACGCCACCATGTTTGCCCGTTGCCACCTGCGGAGCTAACTCGTCATAATCGATTCCACCTGGGGAGCGCGTGGCTGCAAAGCTACCAGCCTCAGCATGTTAACTTCCACCAATATTCTTGTTGCACAAAGCAAAATTACCTTCGTCCAACAAGTTCTTTCCTACGTCTCTGCCATTACCGCGTCTGGGAGCTTCCTCTTGCCGCAAATTGGAATTTTCCACCTGAGAAGCAGGCTTCTCATTGTCTTCAGTGAAAAGGATGGAGATTGTAGTGGTAATTATTGGCCTATTAAGGGTTCTACAAAATCTAAATTGGGTTGAGTGAGGAGCAAGATGAAGGGGCAAAGGAAAGCTAGTAGAGTGAACTGCAAAATCACTGTGATTTGCACTTGAAGACCAAGCATGACCCCATCCACTTTGAGTAGTGGGATATCTACCCAAACCATATCTCTGGGGATGATGTAATTTAGGGGAGGGAGAGGAGGCTGCAAGCTCAGGGTACGGTTCAGTCTGAGGGCGGGAACTGCCTCCCTAAGTTCCTCCTCTTCGACTTCTCATGCGATGTTGCACCATGTTGGAATTTCTAGTTGAGTGATCAGAGGGAGTTATGACATAGGGAGCACTAATAGAGGGATTGTGAGGGGGAGTAGGTTCAGGCTGGGTGATGGTTAGATGGCAGAATCTGGAATAGGAATGGTGATGCCCATTTCCAAAATCAACGCAGCAAACTAACTAGTAGCGATGCCTAGCTATTGTGTGGGAGCTGGGTTCAGAAGCTTGGAGCGGGCAGTTGCAGTGGAGCAGGGGAGAAGGAGAGACATTGATCCAAGGGGAATCCATGTCTGAGTAGTTAATAGCTCTTTCTCGATTCGAGCCTGCATTTAATGTTGCTTGCGGTGTGTCAAGAGAGCGGCTCAGGGTGGTATGGGGAGAGGCGCCATTAGCCCAGTGGCCCGTCCTCTCACCGTTGTTCTTCATAATTTTCATAAATTCACTGTATGTCACTCGCATCCGGGTGTATTTTGGATATTGTTGTTCAAAATGCAAAATATTATTATTATTATTATTTTGGATATGTTGCATAATCATTCGAAGGACTTGAGAAACACCTATAAGAAATTCAAGTTATATTATTTAATTGAAATTTATTTTTCTTTTACTAGCTAG
Organism: Pinus taeda; assembly: GCA_000404065.3. Taxonomy (NCBI): domain Eukaryota; kingdom Viridiplantae; phylum Streptophyta; class Pinopsida; order Pinales; family Pinaceae; genus Pinus; species Pinus taeda. The sequence continues at coordinate 30,714 of APFE030623114.1, forward strand.
GCAAAGCCTACTAATGGTATTCTATCAATGGAATTGTATGAGACTCAAGTCCTTTGAGCCTAGATGTACCTAATACCTTAAGTGGAAACAATGTTTTCTTATTTCAAACTGTCTTTAGTTTTTATATAGTCAATTTAATAAGAGGCAAAAACTTAATTTAATAGGGTGTGTGTACCATTTTACAAGTGTAATATTTCATGTTGTACAAAATGTCATAATACTTGTTTCTTTTTATTAGAAATATGAAGAATGTCTTTCATTTTTATTATATTGATTTGATTTATGTTCTGTATGTACTATTTTACAAATTATGTAGGACAAAATGCAATTATACATCAAGATGACACAATTCTTGTTCTTTTTTAATTGGACATATGAAGAATAATTAGGTATTTCTTTTTTATTATATCATTAATTTAATAAGTAGAAAATGCTTAATTTAATATAGTTGATATACCATTTTACAAATAATATCACTTATAAATAATATGTTTTATGTTGGACAAAATATTATTATACATTTAAATGTCATAGTTCTTGTTTTCTATTATTTTTAATAGATATGAAGAATAATTATACATGGTGGATGAATGTTTACATGGAATTGATTTTGATACTATTATGTTTGCATTGTGTATTTTGAAACATCATAAACATATTGTATGTTTTGTGCCTAAAATTAATTGTATAATTTAATTGGCAAACCATGTAGTTCTAGGAATGAGGATTAAAATAAGACATTAATTGCTAACATTTACCTTAAGCCTAAAGATACTAGAAGCATAGGTCAATTTATGAATGAAAAGGTTTAATTCGATTAATGAATTCTTATTGAACAAGGAGCCACTGCCATGGCGGTAGTCCCTGCCGAGGTCTACAAGGACAACACAAATAGATTGTATGATGTCCTATTTGAAATGGGATTTGAAATGGAACATTGATTCTATTAAATTATAATATAGAAATACAATACTAAATCTGGAAAAACTGCAAGCGAAACTTATAATAAGTGGTATAGTTACTTGCTTTGTGAATGTAGTTTCTCTTCTTTGAAAATGCCCTTAAACTAACATAGGAGGATGACTTCTGCCACAAACATCTGCAGTTATTGTAACAACAAAAACCTGAGAGTAAAACTTAATAGGAGGATGACTTCTGCCACAAACATCTGCAGTTATTGTAACAACAAAAATCACATCTGCAGTTATTGTAACAACAAAAACCTGAGAGTAAAACTTAAAAGCTGCTTGCATAGTCTCAATAACAAGGAAATATCTTACACTGAAGCACTACATGGAAAGAGGAAATCTAGACCCACCATTCTAGTTTTCTCGTCAACTTCCGAAGGAAGACGGAGCCATGCAGAATACACGAGTGATTCAAAGACTGTGACATTGGGAGAGTGGATATCATTTTGTTCACAATATCCTGAGATGCGAGCAAATGTTTCTTGCTTCTTGGGGAATCCAGATATGCTTATATTCCCTTCAACATAGCCCCCTGTTTTTCTTCTAGCCAAGACATCCATTAGGGTAGTTTTTCCAGCACCGCTAGCTCCCATCATGGCCGTAAGTACCCCTGGTCTGAAGGATCCACTTACATTAGAAAGGAGTTGTAGCCTGTCTTGATTCAAGCCTTCACTTTTCATCTCCTGTTACAAAACTAAACATTAGTTCTAGATATTCCATTGAAAGAAGCTGGGTATGTCAAACGAGTGGAAGATTACAAATTCAGTTGAATGATTTGTAGATACACATACCGGTGGCATGTCCACATAATAGTTTATGTTCTCAAAAGCCATCGACAATGGCTGGAAAGGAAGGATCATTCCTTTCTTGTCTTGTGCGGAGACTTGAGTGACACTGACTTCTCCATCATGTGTAAAATTGTCTTCAGAGGTTAGACTATCTCTCCTCTCTGACAAGTAAAAATCACTCGCAAAGTTATTAAATCTATGAATGAATAGTGCAGATTTTTTCATTTACTTTCAAAAAGCTTTGGATATGACCAGCTTAAAGAATTTTATTGGTTGCAAATTTTGCAGTGCAATTGTTTCATCCTTTCTTTCGAGCAAAGGCAAAAACAGTGCTTTCGAGTCTCAATCAAGAACAACACAGAAGCTCTCTATAACAGCTTGTCTTACAATTGTCTGAGACAAGCTGTTACAGAGAAGTTTTAGATTTAGTCCATTCAAGTTTCTCATTTAATTCTCTATTGAATATTTTAATCAGTTACAATTAGCACCGTCTCCATTTACATTGTACTTGTATCTGTGAGCAGTAGATTGAATATTCACAATACCAGAGTATTTCTAGAGAGCTCGACTTACCAGTGGACTTTCTTTGTGATGTCAGTTGAACAGAACGATGTTTGCTTGATTGGTTGCTTTCTCCAGTTCTGTTTGCTTGCTTCTCTTCAATAACCTCTTCAGATATAACAGCCTGTGATTGCCCTAAAGCTGTAATTGGAGGAGGTTTTATTAGATCTCACGCTTAGGATAATTTGTGATGAGAGAAACAGTAGCGCAAACCAAACCTTATAATGGAATGCCAGACTTACGGTTGAGGCACGCTAAAGCAACAGTGTACAGAATGTTGAAAAGCACACAGAACCCAGTCAATGCTCCAATACCAATCCAGTAAAATTTAGCTTCAGCAAATAATCCACGAGATTCTAGGACAGCACGTCCAACTGTTTCATTGGAGCTGTTACTGATAGGCTGCACAAAGATGAAATATTTAGAGGAAAGGCAATATTCAATATTTCTTTCCTGGCATTAGGATTATAGGACACTCTATCGGGACATGATAACACTTACTTTGTCCCATCTGGGAGCCAGAAATTCATTCACCGCTATGGCGTTTTGGCCATAGGTCATCGATGAGCACCAATATGCCCAAATCCACCAGCTAGGTATATTCTCTGTTCCAGAAACATGAATAAAATGAAGCATTTCTTGTAACCCAAGTTTTTCTAGTCGAAAAGCTCAAGATTGCTATAAAGTATATTTCTTTGGAGTAAATAATTATCTTTGCATATACTATACTGTCAAATACCTCTTGATACCACAAATCCTCCAAGAACAAACACAATGAGCAAAGCGAATGATCCAAATGTTTGTGAGACGATCATGTTTCGACCCAATGAGGCTATGAATTTAAAAAGTGCCAACGACATGTGATGCATCACAAAGAGGAGGAAGAATTGCCTAAAGAACCTGCAACAATCAAGGCAATCTCCTTGATTAGTCATTGAATATTTTAGTGTTCTGACAACTGAAAGAATCTTTACGTGCCTGCTTTAATTTTCTTTTTCACAGGGCAAATTTGGCAAAGGAAGATGTTACATTTTGCTTCCATTCTTGTATTTGTTCACACATTAATAAAACAGAGATGAAGTATATATATATATATAGGTACCATTTCACATAAAAGGGATTTGATGTGGTGTTTTAATGTCAGGCTCCTTGGGAAAAAATTCAATCTCTAAAATTAAACCAGTTCATCTGGTTCTATTCCATTTCTCCAGCAGTCCTGTAACTTTCTCGAATTGGGAGATCGATGAAGAGATAATAGACTGTAAACTAGATTTTCTAATTTCGATTTATTAGGCAGGTTGTCAACATTGGACAACTTTAAATAATGCAAATGTTTAGCATCGTACAAAATGAGGCTACAAAGAAAAAAATGGCTAGCAATTTTGGAGATTGACTTTTTGCATAATAAACGAGTTGAAGATGGCCTCTATATAACAGCACAATAGTTTTTTTCATAGTCCTATATATGTACAAAACTGAAACTTCTGTGCGTGTTACTGATTCACAAATATATCAGTCAGAGTTCTCATTCTTCCAAACATATCTACGGAATGAATTCGTTTACTAGTTGATTTGATTAATTAATCAGTGAGATTTCTTACACTTCTATTCATGTTTACTAATATAAGGATATAGAAATTCATTTAGGTATAGAGGCTATAAGAATTACCTCTCAGCCTCTGGTGCAAAACCGATAACATAGTATGTAACACAAACCCAAATCCCTGCTTCTAGCAAAGAGAGTGGAATCCTCACTATCCATGCTGGTAAAGCATAAGCCCAACATGGATAGAATAGAAGGTCTCTTTGCTTGTAGAAAACTGGAAGACGGCTAACTGTCATTGATAATTCTGGAAAACCATTGAACATAACATGGACTAGTCCAAAGAAAAGAGCTCCCATGTACAGGTTTCCATCATTAATAGTTCGGTGATGCATTTTCGTGCGTAAAAACATGGTCATTGTGACCGCCCCTACAACCATAATCTGCATATCTGTTTGTCAGGATTCATACTTCTTTTCTTCTATAACGAATTAAAAAATGGCACGGCTTCTCCTAGTTTGGGTTCCAACTCACCTGTGCTGTTTTGAATATATACACAAAAGAATTTCTCTTCATAAGCAGCCATTCTCTGGAAAAGCAGGCTTTGAATATGTTCATTTTACTGACACCATACTTAGAAGATGTAAGAGCAGCGGGATGGTTCCTTTTTCTATCATATGGACGGGATAACTCTTCTGAAAGGTCCTTGCCAACATGAAATGAATGAAAGGCCTCTGCAAATTCCTTGACGGATATGTAACGGTATGGTCGGCTTTCAACCGCCCAATACTGCTGTTGATCCTTTCTCGAGGTCACCTGTATAATTCAAGAAGCGCCACCGCAAATGTAATTAAAAAGTGAAATCTAACAAGCTTTATTTGCAGCATAGATTAAAACAATCCATTTAATGACTAATGTTGTAAAAGGATAGAAAATAACTATGTTAACCCGGATCTTAGAAAGGTTATCAAGCTCTGCAGACATCCTCTGTGTGAAAATGCTGTAAATCTTTCAGCTTTAAGATTTAGATGGTAGTTTGTAACAACCACCACTTACAAACCACCAGACAAAACATAATTGTATAAGAAATAATGCTTACTTCCTGTAAGAAATCAGCAACCCCTTTTCTTTCTTGGCACTTGAAGCCCATGGACTAGAAGAAATCAAGCACAGATTCTCGAGGTCCTTGATACACCACCTCTCCTTCAGACAGTAAGATGATATCATCAAACTGCTCATATGTTTCCGGGGCGGGCTGCAGAAGAGAGATCAACACTGTCGCATTAAAGAGATGGATGGTTTGGCGGAGACATTTGATAATTTGGAAAGTCGTAGCACTGTCCAATCCTGTTGAAATTTCATCCATGAAAAGAGCTCTCGCACAACCGACCAGCATTTCCCCTACATAGTTCTTATTTAATAATCAGACAATTGATTTGGCACTACCATATCACATGACCATTTTGAACCACCGCAATCATGTCCGCGTTGTGGATTGTGGAGAGGTGATGGGCGACTCTAATTGTTGTGCTTCCGACTGAAGCTTGCTCTAGAGCATCCTGAACAATCTTCTCCGACTGTGCATCTAGAGCACTCGTGGCCTCCTCTAGAAGAAATAGAGGAGGATCCTTGAGCATAACTCTTGCAATAGCTATACGTTGATTTTGCCCTCCGGACGTCTGGACTCCGCGCTCACCCACCTGTATTACCCAAATGAAAGGAAATTCAAATCGACTGTACTTGCCAGAAATGGAAGATGAGAAAGAAAATATAAATTTTACCTGCGTGTCATAACCATCTGGTAGTTGACTGATGAAATTATGAGCATTGGAACCTTTGTCACCAGCAATAACCTGATCCGTGATGGCTCCGTTGAATGTCATCTTGCTAGTCATCTTGTATCTAGCAGCAGCCTCCATAAATTTCTCAAGGGTCGTGTTTTCCAATTCCGGGTTCCTCGCTTCTCCGAACTGAGCTGAATATAAGAACTGCGAAAGAACAAGAAGAAGAGCGAGAGTGAGCGTGGAGCTGTTTTTGGAGGCCATGGCTCTTCCAGACCTTCAAGCTCTGCAACACATTCAATGGATTTTGAATCCCTGTAAAAGCTAAGCCCCTGTTACAGGAGAAAGGAAAACCTCACCTCACGTACTCTCAAGTGGGTCGATGGATAACAAATAAATAATGTGGCGTTGTAGTGGTAAGAGGTGGCAGACGGTGGTAGTGAGCTGCCTGAGAGGTGAGAGGTGTCAGCTATATAAAAAACTTTGCATGCGCCTAATTTCTAAGTTTTATGTGTGTCATTATAATTTTCAAGACTTTGGATAAATTATAATTTGTCATCAGATTTTTGCATTGGTATAACCGAAGCCGGCAATAAGAGGTCCTTTTTTGCCCAGCCAAAAACTTTGGTTAAAATTTTAATAGACGATAAGTGTCATTTTAAAACTTTGGTTAAACAATGATAATGCCAAAAAAAACATGGTCAACGAATGAGTTAATGGGCAGTCAACGATCTATCGATCGCTAATAGTCCCACGCAGGGACTAATAAATAAGAACTACGAATGAATGAGAGCTATACAACAATATAAGCCATAAATATATCCCATAAGCTTAGGTTCAGATGCTCAGTCCCTTGGTTCATGTGGTGCAAACTGCCTGGCTACTATACTAGGTAGGACTGTCCCTTGCTGAAAGCCTTATTTGCGGCCGCAAAATGGCCGCCTCTAATAAAAATGATCCATTGTAAAATTTCAACGGTCCAAACCTTTTGAAGAGATTTCAAAAATTAGGTTGCTTACATCAAATAAGAGGCATCAAAAATAGTTATAAATAAAGTGAATTAGGATAGTCATTACTCCTCTTTAGGTTATAGGTTGTTCTAGGTGATTACCATCTTGCAGCCACTAGCCTTCCTAACAACTCTGAGCGTCCTATTCTGAGTTTTGTCTTCAACCTCCTAACGGATGATGGCTCAGAATTTCTGCCTACGGAGCCGTCTCAGGTCTTTTTAATAATTTTTCATAATGAGTCGTCTTTGGTCTTGTATAGTTTTCGCTTGGTCAGCCAAGCTTGGACGTTTCAAGCAGTTTTACCGAACATTCATATCATCAGGGAGGATTCAAATCTAAAATCGAGGATCAAGATTAAGAGGAAAGGGGGCCTGGGTGGTGAAAGGAACAGGAAAGGGAGGCTAGCTGATCGACCGATTTTGTAAATAGTTTAATCTTAGAAACGATTACATAAAAGAGAAACTGTGACAGCTAGAGGAAATGGACTCACAATTTAGGTAGCCGTGTCATTTTTAAATATTGTTATTTAAGTATATATCTATTTTAATTACGGATTTAATATAGTTAGAGATGTCCAAAAAAAAATAAAATGTAAAATATAATATGTAATTTTTTATGGTTTAAATTATAAATTTTAATATTTTAGTATATTAAACAAAAATTTCAAATAAACAAAAAAATTTAACCATATTTTTTCAATATATATAAACATTTTACTTCACCTAAATAAAATGTTTCAATATATATATAAAATTTTTATTCACCTAAATTAAAATGGGGTTGAAATATTATTTTTTTATTATAGCTAATTTTATTTTTGTATTTAGAATATATTATTATTATTTTTTAGGGTGGAACTCGAAAGAGGAACTTATACTCTTTAATCTTAAAAATTTTGTCATCGAGTAATTGAAATAAATACACCTATCCAAATTTTATCATTTCATTAACCAAATTAAAATTATATTTTGAAAATTGATTTATTTATTTAAATAACCAAATAGTAGTAACTATAAAGAAATATATTTAAATCGAGTAAAAATTATGTAAAAATTTGGATAATTTTTTTTCTTAAATAAAAAACATAAATCACTGATGAGTGGATGGATACTAATAAGATTATTTCCTTGAATATTGTGGAAGAGCTTTATTTGAATTTTTGATTCGAAGAACGTTAATACAAGTAATAGAGAACCAACTCATAAGACCAATAATTTGCATGGCTGAATTTGCTCATAATTAGTATCTATATGAATGATTATTACCTTTCTTTATATATTACTCTTATGATAGGCCTAAATTAATGTCATTACATTTAAATAGGTAATGCCAAATGTTTCTTTTTCCTTAATTCCTCCCTCCTTTGAATGAATCTTTACCTAATGATTACGATAGCTCCTCATAGTACATGGTTACACCTTGCTACTAACTTCTCTGATAGCTATTATTTTATTTTTTTAATCTAAATATATGTTTCTTTTATCAAAAATCAATATTACTCTGCCCTTAAAACATCAATTAATAAATGTTCATCTAACTTATAAGTATAAAAATTCCAAATTTAAATAAATCATAAAACTCTAAAACACACATAGATAATATATTACTCAAAATTCTTGTGTAAATTAAAACTCACATATAAATGATACTCTATACGCGAATAAACCTATTTGCGATCATATCATATAAAAATGCTATTCCATACGTTGCCATAGATAGATCCTTTGAATCGGTTGAAAGGGTAAACCTATCTGCGATCATATCATATAAAAATGCTATTCCATACGTTGCCATAGATAGATCCTTTGAATCGGTTCAAAGGGGTTCTTTGAAGATAGATTGAATTTCTTTGAAAAGGTCAAAGGGTTCAGTTTTGAAAACTAATGAAGTTTTTTAGGAAAAAATAATCATACAGATTTTTATCAATGAAAAGCCGTGTTTACATACCAACCTACCCTATTCCATTGGGCCAAGTTTAACTTCCTTTTTCAGAAAAGAAAAATCAAAAAGGCTTTTATTAATGCAAAGCCGTGTTTACATGTTTTATCAAAATACTAGAGCATAAAAAGCATATACTTCGTATGTAAGTAAATTAAGCATAGGAAAGACAGATATATAAGATGTGAGTCTCTATAATGAGGGAGCTATTGTTGTAGTGGTAGTCCTTCTTGGAGTTGAGAAATTCCAGTTCTTTGAGTTGCCACAATGAGTTTGGCAGTAATTTTAACATGTTCGGAGAAAGGGATTATAATATTTTTGCAGAAAGAGATTAAGTTGTTTCAATAAATTAAAAGTTTTGATTTCTTTAAACATATTTTAGGTCACAGAGCATCATGTTTTAGACACATTGTACCATACCCACATAGGTGCACAAGTACAACACTAAGTGGGCCCATCTATCAACCACTCGTCCATAGTGAAATACATCAACATGCATGTTTACCAGATGTAACCAGATGTCGCCAACACAGTTCAAATAGACTTCAAAATTTGTTCATATTACCTCATGGTGCGGACACTTGCATTGCATTTATATGTAAGAAAATTCAAATTTATGTCACTGATGATAGAAGGAGGTGTTTCGAGATGAACTGTAACCAGATGCACGAGTATTCAAAAGAGCTATAAAATTATTATACACCAAAAAGTTGCTGAAATTTTTTAATATTGATTGCATGTGTGATTCCTATGTGGCCTCATCTCTAGATAGATTCAGTCTTATTTGAAACAAATCAAGGACTATTCGGCCCACTAATTAGGGTAGTTCTGAGACATTTACAACAAATATCCATGATTGTAGTGGCATGCTCGTGGTGGAGTTGAAGGCTTGATACCAATTGTCTTCTGTGCAAAAATCTAATCTCTGCAGTCGTGAATATTCATCTTGGGAGGCCTTCTATCTGAAACATTTGCCATTGCATTCTCCAGTATTGCAAATTCACGAAGTCTTGAAATTGATCACTAAAGTTTCAACCTAGGACAACTTCTGATCTCGGTCTTGAGGTACAACAATGAGGGTTTTGCTTGTTAATACATTGTGATCACCCTAAAGCAACAGTTCTTCTTGAAGTCCAAAATTCTGAGCATCAGGACCTAATTACATTAACCTTTGTGGCAGTCTTTAGGGCATATATATATATTTCTTCTTGTACATGCATCTCTTTTTGTGTAGAGTTGACCTCTGGGCATTAAGTGGTGCAATAAACTTGTTGCCTGTGGTTTGAATTCTTGAATCAATAGTGCCCACTTGAAGATCAGTGTCACTATTGACAAGGATCCTGGTATCATTTGGGATTGCATACCTCAGATAGGAGTAACTTAACACATGTATGTTTTAATGATCTGAATCATGCTTCTTATGCCCTAGATATTAATGCTTGGAGCTATGGGATATATATTCATCCTTGTCATAATTACTCCTACATTAATGCAATTTTATTACAGATTGATTGCTTTTACTGCCTATTTTAAGTTCAAAAATCTTGGTGTTATGGGACAAACTTGGAATAAACTTTGAACCAACTAAATCTGATAAGTAGAACATGTATTACTCCAATGAAAAAATTAATGTCAGGATTACAACGAATAGATTTTGGTTAGTTAAATGAAGAAATAGAAAAGTTGGTCTCATTAAAACATAACATTTTATGTTAAATACTTGCCGCATATATTTAGTATGCTTTTCGACATTATTTGGTATGCTTTGCCTCATGATAGTGTGCTTCCATGTGCCCTACATGTGTATGTGACTGTCGGCATGTGGCCGTTGGCACGTTGTCCATCCAACTACCCGTGGCCAGGGCATGATAAAGGCAAGTAGATGCAGTTTCCTGTAGAAGAACAATGAATTCGACGGCTAAAAGACAGATATCATCCATGGCAGTTTTGTTGCAGAAAAAAGCCCCGGGATTTTCCACAAAACGCAAAGGTGATTAAAGATTTTAGTAGGCAAGTGACATTTCAAACCCTGTAGATTCACCCATGGAAGAGAAGAACTGAGGCATCCTCTCCCAAATTTTCAATGAATTGGTGCTCGAGATAGGAAATTCACAGAACTTGGAATTCAAAGCGACTCCGTGGAAACGCTTTGGTGCCGAGGAACAGTGACATGATAAATGTCGCCGCAATCAGTGGTAGCAGCGAGCGGGGTTTCGCAGAGATAGATTTATGAGAAGTCGTTCGTCTGTTATCAATGGGAGGTAATGGACAACTGTTGGTACAGAAACATTTGCCATTATCCTCAGGGTAAGCTTCCCCTTTTTAGCTTATTTTTTCATGAATTACATGAAAGTTGAAATAAAAAATCCATGGTAGATATCTTTATACCTTTCTAGCTGGGATTTCTTTGTATAGAGCTCAGGAAACTTGCGGAGAGCATCTAGGGTTTAAAGAATGAAGACTCTGCAACTTCAGAGCCAAGAATGTTTTTGTGGGGCCTCTTGAAAAGCTGATGGAAATCAATAGTAGCCCAAATCAGGCACAACAAAACTAGATATTCGAAGTGACATATGGGCAACTTAATAACACAAACAAGGTTTGTATCTCTGTTTTTATTCTATTTTTACTGTAACTATTTTACCATAGATTGAATAATTGCTCAAATTTGGGATTTGAAAATACCTTTTAGCGTTTCTTCTACAAGTAAGTCTATAGAAATCCACTGCTTCTTCTACAGATGAGTCCATAGCTATGAATCCCTGTGTATTGTACTTGTAGCACTTGCAACAAGCGAGGGCCAAGGCCAGTGGTTGAAATGCTCAGAGCGCGTTTATTTTTTCTTGTATGGTTATTCACTCATAGATGAACCAAAGTCTTTCCAGTTGAAGGTGGCTAGAGTTGCTAGCTTTGCGATGGCAACCAAAGATGGGAGGTGGCTAGCTTTGCGATGGGAAGTAAACTTTGCTTAAAATTCACAAAGAGCTAAAGAGCAAGTCTCGATTAAGAAAAATACACAATCGAGCCCCAAACTTTTTATCTTAAGTTTTGAGAAAAACATACAATCGAGCCGGCAATAAAAAGTCAAAACAAAAATTTATTGAGCAAAGTATTTTATTTAAAGCATTGGTTTAAACCTGATATTTCAGGAATATATTGTCTCGTCAAAATGAATTAATAGAAAATCAATAATCTATCAATCGCAATAATCCCTGCTATCCCGAACGAAGGGAGTAATAATTACCATATTAATGGTCTATCGCCAAAAAAACCTTTATGAAGACCATGATCATCCAACAAAAGTTTTATGGAGTTTATCTCTCCAACAATCAGCCAATGAGACCTCCACCACACGCCCATCTTGCTATGAACTATGGCCTATTATTACTTCCGGGTTTATATATCGATGTTAAGACAACACTTAATCGCTGTATGTTATGCTGTATGTTTTAGGACAAACCTCTCACTTTATTGTTTCTCTGCATTTCATTAATGGCTTACTTGTAGTTGGAGACACGTGGAAGGTTTATAAGACCAGTTTTAATTTAAGTTTAATATTTGACGAAAGTTTCTTTGAGTGAATGTAATGGATAACAAGAGAGTGAAATAAGAAAAAAAAATAACGTAAAAAAAAAATATGAAAAGAAAACAATAACGAAAATAAATAGAGGAGAGAAGAAATGGGTTGAAATTCTAATTTATTGGAACATATTTTGATATTATATAGGAATCAGTGGCTAGTTATTGAGTAAGTTTTTATAACCTGTAAAGCATTAAAAATGTAATTTTTCTAATAGTTATGTAATTTTTGTATTTAGGTATTTGTGATTTATAATGAATTAAGTAAAGTTTTTTTTGGTAGAAGTTATATAAGAGCAACTTTTGGTCTGAGTGTTTTGAACTAACAAGTGTGGTCATGACCAGATAAAGAGGCTGGCCAAGACCAGATGAAGAGACAGACCATGGCAAAGACTTAAATAGAAAGCAATGTAGAGACCATAATTCAATTAACCGCTATATTTGAACAATATTAATTAAATTATGATATTAATTTTTTAATATATTAAAATTAATATTATTAAGTACCGGCTAGTTTTTGAAAATAATATTTAAATTATTATATTAGTTTATTAATCTATTATAAAAAAAGAGATTAATAAGTATTTTCTATATTAATGCTTAGTTTTTGAAAAATAATATTTAAATTAATTTATTAATTCCATATATATATATATATATCTATATATATATATATATATATATATATATATATATATTATATATATATATACTAGGAATAATAATAATAATAATAATAAAAATTTAAAAACAATTAACAAGAATAAAAAAAAAAACAAAGTCAAACTACAAACTAGGGAAAATGAGTCAAAACAATCGAAACAAGATCATTTAATAAATAAAAATAATTAATAGAAATAAAATAAACTAAAATTAAAAAATAATAATAGAAAATAAATCAAATAAAACAAAAACATACACAAGTCCATATATATATATATATATATATATATATATATATATATAAGTAATCAATAAAATATCCGGTTGCGGCTTATTAAACAAATAATAAAAATACTAAAAGGAGTTAAGAACAAATAGGATGATAAATTACTTAAGAAAATACGAAGGAGCAAGAATATAAACTACAATGAAGAATAAATAAAAAACAAAATAAATCCCAAAAAGAAACCTAAAAATCTAGGAGGACAAGCTAGGGACCCAACTTCTACTAATATTCCAACCATCATCTTTATTCAAATTATTGGGTTTTTTTTCAAAACCAGAGGGGGTAGAGTATGTATGGCTTTGTAAACTCAACATTCAAATCAATAATATAATTGTTAGTTTTCCATCTTTATTGTCTTTTTTTTATATGCTTCAATTTAAGATTGTGATTCCATGATCTCTAATTTTGTTTTTTAATTGAGTTGGAGCTTTAGTTGCCTTATTAGTGATTATTGTTCCATGAAGATGTAATATATTGATAGGTTTCATTAAAATAGTATCTCATATTGGTGAGGTGGATTAAAGTAGTATTTCAGTAAATGTATCCTATTGAAGAGCTCTACCTCTAATACTTTAAATTATTGGATAGGGTGTAGGAAAAAGAGCAAGAATAGATTTAGTCCATAAACATCTAGTTTTGCAAAAATATAAGTATATTTGAAATCCACAAGTAGATAACTACAACCTTGTGGGTTTGGAGAGCTAAAGATAGATTTGAAATATACAAGTAGATAGTTCCACCTTGTGGGTTTGGAGAATTAAAGCTAGATGTCAAATCTACTTATGCATATTTAAGTAAAAATCTAATAGTGTAATTTGAGTGAGAGAGAGGGTGTGAATCAAAGGCTCAACATTGAAACAGAATACATGTATAATAGAAGAAAAGTGAATATTTGAAGCTTGAGCATGAAAATATGCTCTATGGAAGTAAGTACGTAGAGATGCATAAGACTATGACTAGTTTAGAAAAAGTGGAAGAAAGGAAATGGGTGGGTTTAAATAAATAACATAAGAGTATGGTCAAAAGAATACATGGTTAAGTTTTAATGGAAGAAACGAAACCTCTAACTAAAGTAAAAGGCTTAAGTGGTAATGATTCAATTTCTATAAAGAATGGATGATTTATAGCATGGACAAAAAACGGATTTCCAACTTAAAATAAAAGATGGTGAAGATGAAGCCTCTTAGTTTAAGAGGGTTATGAAGATGAAGAAGACAATGGAGATCGTGTTGACATTATTAAGTGTCCACCATAAGATGTTTCTTGGGAAATAAAGTTGTCTACCATGAAGTGTTTAAGAAGGATTATGCATGTAAATATGTGAACAAACAACTTGGGATGCATTTGAAAAGATGGATGCATTTGAAAAGAGTGCAACTAGGTTGTAGGAATTAAAGTGGAAGAATATTTATATGATGATGGTGATTCTCCCGAGTATAGAAGTTGGAGTAGATATATAATTGTGTGCTAGAGATTGAAGAAAATGGTAATAATGAAATATTGTAGAGAGTTTTAGAATTTTTTTTTTGGAAATAATTGATTATGTTAATATTTTATATGTTCATAATTTTATAGGTACAAACAAATGAAGAAGTGACTCTATTAATGTTGGAAGTGAAAGACAATGCATTTGTTATGTTACATAAAATGAAAGAAATTTAAAAATGTTAAAAAATAGAAATCATAATGTTATTACCAATGAAGAGACGAATGAAACCGTTAAAAAATGAATTTGAAACAATGCTTAATAAACAAGTATTAATAAACAAGTATTATTCTAGGAAGGAAACATGGTTGGAAAGAAAAAAATAAAAGGAAATCAATTAAAAAGATGATGAAAACAAGAAAAGTGAATGAATACCCTACAACCAGGAAAAACATTATAGTTGATGTTAACGAGTTAGAAATAAGGAGATTTTAGGGAAAATTGAAAATAAGGAGATTTTAGGGAAAATTGAAGTAATTGAACTGGAGATATATTGTAAAGCTATGGAAGCTAAATATATAAACAAGTATTATTCTAGGAAGGAAACATGGTTGGAAAGAAAAAAATAAAAGGAAATCAATTAAAAAGATGATGAAAACAAGAAAAGTGAATGAATACCCTACAACCAGGAAAAACATTATAGTTGATGTTAACGAGTTAGAAATAAGGAGATTTTAGGGAAAATTGAAAATAAGGAGATTTTAGGGAAAATTGAAGTAATTGAACTGGAGATATATTGTAAAGCTATGGAAGCTAAATATAGAGTTAAAAATATTTCCAATGAAAACTTGAGTTGTGAAGATGAGGACTCCTGCATTTTTTTAGTATGAGCATGAGACGAATGTCTATGGTCATCATGGACATGATATAAATGATGTTGATACTTCCATATCAAGGCAAAGAGAAGTAGAAAATAAGGAAACCATTAATGTTGTTGATATATCTATTGAATTTATAATAGGAGAAAAAGAGAAAGATCTTGTAGAGTCCTATATTCTAGGTAATAGTTTAGTTAAATTTTTATAACTGTATACGTGTAGAGAAAAATGTTGGAGATAAGAAATATGAAATTATCATGAAGAGCATATAGTGGATGTGTCGAAGGTTACTAAGCATAAGTTAAAGGAAAAATATATAATATCAAAATAAACATCATAAGGAAACAAAAGAAAAAAAGAAAAAACCTAAAATTTGGAAAATTAGATGAAGAAAGTTTTTTGTTACGAAGATACCATTAAAAATGGTGATAATGTTGGTAAGTACGTGGAAAAAATGTGATTATGAAAAAAAAAATAAAAATAAAATCTAAAGATAATTGAGATCACAAACTCGCGAGATGATGACAAAAGGGTTGCATCCAATATGCAAGTACAGCTAGTACTTCATGTGATAGATTGCATACTTGAAGAGAACATCGAAATGGATGAGGAGGTTACTAACATAAAAGTGGAAACATATTTCAACTTCTCTAGTGTTTTTATTGAAAATTAAATTAAGGTGCGAGATGATGACAAAAGGGTTGCATCCAATATGCAAGTACAGCTAGTACTTCATGTGATAGATTGCATACTTGAAGAGAACATCGAAATGGATGAGGAGGCTACTAACATAGAAATGGAAACATATTTCAACTTCTCTAGTGCTTTTATTGAAAATTAAATTAAGGTGCGAGATGATGACAAAAGGGTTGCATCCAATATGCAAGTACAACTAGTACTTCATGTGATAGATTGCATACTTGAAGAGAACATCGAAATAGATGAGGAGGCTACTAACATAAAAGTGGAAACATATTTCAACTTCTCTAGTGTTTTTATTGAAAATTAAATTAAGGTGCGAGATGATGACAAAAAGGTTGCATCCAATATGCAAGTACAGCTAGTACTTCATGTGATAGATTGCATACTTGAAGAGAACATCGAAATGGATGAGGAGGCTACTAACATAAAAGTGGAAACATATTTTAACTTTTCTAGTGTTTTTATTGAAAATTAAATTAAGGGAGATGCATAATATATTGATCTTGTTTATTTAACAAAACAAAAGAACAAATAGACAACTCTATAGGGTGAAAAAATAAAAGAATATAAGATACTACGGAAGTAGATGGCCATTTGAAGGTACGTAGATTTGAATTAATTTATAAGGGATGGAAATAGTAGATGTGGAAATCAAAATGATCAACAAAAGTAATTCTAGTGTAGAGAAAAATTATTGATAGGCTCAATAGTGGATGGTGAACTAGGGGAACAAGTATTGGTTGAATAAGATGGAAAGATTTTCTAAGGAACCTAAAAGCCTAAGCAGTCAGTGTTTGATTCAAGATATACGTCTATAATGGATTGCAAGTACAAAGTTAGAGAAGGAAACATAATAAAAAACAAAATTTTAAATAAAATTCTGTTAAAAAAATATTTCGCAAAATATGCTAATAGAAATAGAAAATCACTGACGGCTACACAAAGTGATGATGGTACGATGCCTAAAGCTTTCCTTCATAAATATGGTAGCATGCTAATCACCATATGTAATGTGACCGGAATCGTTTTTCCTTGAGAATCTGAAAGGGATTGGTGAAAAGGTAAGGAAAAAAGAAACTAGAATCCTAAGAAAAATAAAAATATCTTTATATGTAGTTTAAGGGGTTCATGAAAATGGGTGTTGGCTAGAATTTAAGATGGAAAAAATTTGGAAACATCTTTAAGTTTGAAAATGAGGATGCATGGAAACATGGCAGCCTTGAAAAGGAAATGTGAGGTGAAATGCCATTATATACATTTGTATGTAATAATTTTATTACAAATAAGTTAATAACCTATTGTTTTCCAGAAAACATGGATGAGATACATAAGAAAACATGAATGAGATACATAAATGATATTTTAGAAATAAAACTTAATTTATATTAACTTCAATTATGAATAAGGTAAATTTATGATTTATAAGTGAGGCTATACTTCCAAAATTAGCCTTATATGTGGTTATATGTGCTGAAAATAAAGCAAAGCATGAAATAGAGACAAATAGGACTACTCCTAATAATCATCATTCTCATAAAATAGAACAAGATGCTTGTTAAGTAAACTAAGGGGAGATGTTATTTTTTTTAATTTTTCATACTAAAATAAACAACTAGACCAATCTAGTATTCACATGGCAGAGGATTATTCCAACCAATATCACAAAACTAGACCATGAACTAACACCTACCGGATTTGAACGTGAAACTTTTTACTCACATTTAATCTAAATTTTCGCAGAGATGCCCAGGGACATTCAATTTAAATTTTCACAGAGATGCCTAAAGAATTAATTTGAGATAAATTAATTTTGAGTAATTACAAATAAATTTGAGCTAAAGATTATGTTTTCTTGCCATAGAAATACGGCACTCACCCTACTTGGGTGCTTGAATGAGTGCATACAAGAACAATCAGTTGCAGAATTCGGGTATATTTGGGCCAAAACTCTACTGAAATGTTTGAGCAATATTGCCGAATCAAGAAACTCCACATACACATTTTCGTCAAGTTTTAGTGGCATTCTTGCAATGCTTTACTCTTTCAAAGCATTTCCGTTACAAGTACACTATCGGAGGGGTCCTTTCCTACAATAAGCAGGAAAACATACACTGTGAGATAGTAGTGTAGTCAAGTGGAGAAGTTGTGAAGGAAGGTGGAAGATTACCATATAGGATATTCTGGAAAGGAAATGCAACAGATTACATGGAATTAAAGAAAGAATAAATGCAAAACATTACATGAAATTAAAGAAAGATCCTCCGGATCCTACTCTATTTGAAGATGTGCTTTCTCTAAGGATGCACAGGGAGGATGACGCCATGGAATTACTCATATTAGTTGTTTGGATGAATCAATAGGTGATGTATGCAAAATTTCTTATACAACTTGACATGAGAAGCCAATAATTTTTAGGATATGCTGGACATAAAGGAAGGATAATAATGACAAATGTATAACTGATAAAGAGCATCATTAAAATTATTTGATAAAATTCATGTGTAACTTCATTTTTATTGAAAATAAGTAAAATTTATAATGAAATTGACTATGATAGATGAAGAGAAGCAACAGATAATTATACAAAGGCTTGACAAAATGTTGAGAATTATATCTGATTCAAGATACAACTAAATTCCCATATGGGCATATTACGCGCATTATTGAAGAAACCATGAAACTTTTATCACAAGCTATAGCTTCAACATGATGTCTGACACAAAAACAACGAAATAGCATACTCCATTTCCTTGATGCGTAAAGGATTACTTAAAATATGTTAATATCGCATCCATGCATCCCCATCCTTGGAGCATATTTTAGCGAGTGTCACTAACCAGAAACCCATCGATATTGCTGGTCATGACTTTCTTCTTGTTATTAAATTCATAGGTTTAATTATTAGATATTATTTTTATGAATTGTTTTTTGTATTTTTAAATATAATAAACATTTTGTGAGATATTCGTATTTTACACATTAGACATCTAAATTTTGAAACATTAGAAAAGATATCCAGAAAATGGCAGAAAAATCTATCAGCTAAACTATGCAGTGATTATACCAGTCACATCAATTTATGCTTCATCTATAGAGCATCCGCAGATGTCACCCCAACATTAAATGTTCCATGAAGAAAATCTAAAATCATAGTTTGAACATGTACTATGTTCATTTTTTTTCTTGGAAAATTTCTAGTCCTTCCGGTTGGAAATTTGATAAGACTGTTAAAATTACAATTTTGAATGGAAAATTATACCTAATTCAAATTTGTCAACAATTTTGCATCTGAAATTGCAATTTAAATTATGAGAAATTATAATTTTATT
>APFE030623114.1:51009-66710 GCA_000404065.3 Pinus taeda
AACTCAAAAGATTAATAAACCCAAAAATTTTTATTATAGAAACTCAATCCATTATAAACCCAAACTATTTATATTAATTCCTAGGATTAATATTATAAACCCTATCAATAATATACCAAGGGAATATGAACCCTTACATTAACAAACCCAAGGGATTGATGTTATAAATTCAAAGAGATTAATACTAAAAATACAAGGGAATAATATTAAACCAAAGAGATTAATATTGTAAAGCCAAGGTATATAAACCCTAAGAGAAATATTATAAAACCTAAAACAAATATCATTGACCATGGTTGACTATGATTGATAATTATCATTTTGAATTGAAAAATATACATAAATCAAATTCGCAACAATTTTCCATTTCAAAATGTAAAACAATTACAATAAACTTTATATAAACGATACTTATGTAATTTTGTTGACATATGAGAACCCCATAAGTGAATTTTTACATGTAAAGCAAATTACACAGATAACGTAAAGAAAACATATGAAGAAAAACATAGGAAAAAATGAAATCATCAATTGAAAAAACTTCAGTAATAACAATGTAACAAAAGCAATAAAGAAGATGAAGAATAGAATAAGGAAGAGGAGTAAAGGGGAGTAGAATCATACAAAAGAAGAATATTAGTAGAATCATACCAAAGAAATGTTAATGGGAAAACTTCGTTAATAACAAGATCAACTGCAGAGGCAGCAAGTTCCTGCCACAAAAGACTTGTTATTGCCCGGAGTGACTGTTGATAGAACCCAGATGGAGCATACCTGCTCAGACCCACCCCAAATGAGGTTTTCAATTATGTTTTTTTACTTGTGGCGAGGGTGGATCACACAGTTTACCAGCCATGACCTCATCTGTATGTATTACACTTCCCCAAGAGTGCTGACATATAATTTTGCGAGTATGACATGCTCGACATAGTTAAAAAATTGCTAATCATGCTCAGGATCACGTGTATTATTCTAGTAACCATTAAGTATGCTCAAGAGTACTTAGTTTGGCTTAGTCATGTACACTAAGAAAGCACGACGTTGATTCCTAACATTTCTCTTTAAGCTGCCATTGACTTACACCGTGCACCTGTTGTCCAGCTCAAGAATGAACTAAAAGTATAGCAATTCATGTAAATTAACTCATTTAGGTGATTTCAATATGGTTAGTATTAAGGCTCGTAATACACTCTAATAAACTACAATGACTAGTGACGAGTATCGGATTACACATAGTCTAAGCCATGTTATATCCCAGCAACATTATACCAAGGGGAAATACTAGCGGGTTGCGTAATACACCTTGAATTATTACCCACGAGAGCTTTCATGAATTAATATAAGCATGGCCATATTAGAGCTTTGATTGATAAGAAATATCACTAGTCCAGTGAAATAATGACATGAAACGGTCACTAATACACTTGTTTTATAAGCAAACCTCCACACGACCATGTATCTCTCATTCCATGAACGCGAACTTGCATGCATATTATTCTGGATATGCCTTATTCCGGATCTGGGGTGCATGCATACCAAATGTCTAGATCTGGGAGCCTTTTTTGTCAGATTCGATGAACGCCAACCTGAATGCATACCAAATAATGTGACAACCAAATCAGTGTGAAGGAAAAAAACATGAAATTTTGCAGAGAGTAGTGCATAGTCTAGGCCCATAGTTGTCAAGCTTCAAAGTGCAGAGTTGGCTAAGATTGAACAGATTGTAGTGAAGTTATTTACCAATTTCTTGCATATAATATTGGACTGTGCTCAGCGGCCTGCTTCCCTCAAATTTGTGTAGTGGAGGCAAGCTTCAGTATATTGTTCTTGATAACGAATTTACAGGCAAAATCCCTAAATCGTATGGGAATTGTAAGAGTATGTTGCATTTTCATGTGAATAATAATAAACTGAAAGGGAGAATTCCCAGGGGAATTTCAAAGTTCCCACATGTTTTGATCCTAGATCAAGCTTCAACTCTTTTGAAGGGGAGATCGCTCCAGCAATTGGGAATGTGAAGAATTTGTCTGAGCTATATCTGCAGAGAAATGGGTTCTCTAAAAACTTGCCAGCGGAAATTGGGCAAGCTTCGCAGTTCATAAAAATTGATGTTAGCGGTAACAAGTTAACTAGAGTTATACCTTCTGAGATTGGGAAATTAAGCTTGTTGAATAGTATGTCTTTGCAGAAAAATAATATTTCATTTTGTGAACTTCGCATTTTCTCCGTTTGGCCCTGACTGGAGGAAAATGCGTAAGCTCTACGCTTCTGAGTCAGTGAATTATGAAAAAAGCCCTCACTGTGTAAATTTACGTAATGACTGTTGTCCACCATATTCATTTATGGATATGTTGTATCTATGTTGTTCGGTATTTTTCTTGTCCATTACGGAACAACTTAAAGAATTTCTTGTATATTACAGATCTTGGAGTTGGACTTTTCTAATTGTAGGCTTTAATTTTTAATGGTTCTAAATAAAGAATGTTGACTATAAATGATTCTGGTTAATCAATAGATGCCTAGGGATTTACCAGCAAGCTTTCATGGGAATTCAACAAAATTTCCATCCAAATCGTAAAACTTTTGGTGAAACAAGTGTGTGTATGGCCAAATCATAAAACTTTTGTTGAAACAAGTGTATGGCCGATTCGATGGTATTTCCGACTGATGGATATGGATGCCTTGAATTGAATGTCGATGGAGGTAACCAGAAGGAAATGAAATGATGCTTTACTGTGATTGTTCCTTAGCCTCGTTTCAAGATAATTGTCCCTTCAAACGTCGATTGTTCCTGAGCCGCATTGTTTATAAAACTTGCCAAAGCTACACACAGAAATAACGAGAGCCTTTCAATCCATATCCATATCGCTTTCAATTGAATTAGAGCTCAGTGGGATGGATCGACTAGTGCGCTACAATCAAACCAATACCACTAGCTAGTAGCTTAAAATGGAATATCTTTGTTTTACGTCTATTAGAGAAGAGGAATTCTCAATCATGACTCGCTCTACTAGCTAGCAGCTTAAAATGAAATATCTTTGTTTTATGTTTATTAGAGAAGAGGAATTCTCAATGGTGACTCGCTCTATTATCAATTCAGATGATTCTCATCCCTTAAACATTAGGAAAGTCGTGGCATCCCAACTTGTATGATGGAATTTGGTAAAAAGTATTCGGACACAGAGCTAAAAGGTTTCAATTCCATGGTTAGAGAAAGTCTTATGTTACATTTAATATTGGAGATTACCAACCTTATTTAGGCTTGATGGATTTGCAGGGTGTCAACCACCGGATGAAGAATCTACACAAGGCACAAGATCAGTTGTTAGAGAAAGTAGAAAAGTGAAAACTGATATAAAAAAAGGTTCGTAGCAGAATAGAGGAACGAATTCAAGGCTTACGACTTACGAGGACACTGTAGAACAATATTCATTCATGGCTAATAAAAACACAGTTTTGGAGATGGTAAGTTTCACTCTCTCCTTTCTTCTATTGTATGCTTGTATCATATACTATACTGTGATTTGTTATCGTTTTTTTGTCTATCTTTCAAGTTAGTTTTGCATATGTATTCAGTGCTTCTCAAGAAGGTCTTAAGCTTAGGATCTTGGTTACTAGTTTTCCTGATTCTTTAATGTCATTATTTTTTGAAGAGAACACTATCCCAAATTCTATGCTTGGACGGGGTTACTTGATCAATGTTCAAATAGACCCTATTTGCGTCTTCAAATATGTTGTTGTAGCAAGTTGGCTGTCTCAGCAATGCCCATAATTTGGGCTAAACAAAACCGAAATTTGGCCCTCCTATGGCCCTATGGCTTCTGACGGCCTTTGACCGACCCTCCATTGTCCATGTCTGAGTGGAACTCTCGCTTAGCTCCGAAGTTGTTTGTGTGATCTGAGTCTCAACTTTGATTGAAAATGTAGAAGCTATCAATTCAAATATTTCCATTTGAACAAATCAGCCTTATTTGTGTCTTCAAATATGTTGTTGTAGCAAGTTTTCTATCTCAGCAATGCCCAGAATAATGTAGAAGCTATCAATTCAAGTATTGCCATTTGAACAAATCAACGCTATTTGTGTCTTCAAATATGTTGTTGTAGCAGGTTTGCTGTCTCAGCAATGCCCACAATTTGGGTTGAACAAAACTAAAATTTGGTCATCCTCTGGCCCTGTGGCTTCCAGCGGCCTTTGACCAGTCTTCCATTGTCCAAGTCTAAGTGGAACTATCACTTAGCTCCAAAGTTGTTTGTGTGATGCTACTTAATCGGGTGGCCATGCTTATTTGATGTTTTGGAACCGATAGAGCATTTCTTCTTTGAGAATCCACTCTCTCTACTATTAGATAATTTTTAATTGTTGTAGCATGTAGGTTGGGATTCACGCTAATGAAATTGTATGAATTCTTCTCTATGTAGGGAACAGAAAAGGGATGGATCTCTCATTGAGGGAGACTTTGCACAAATGCCTCAAGCAATAAAATGGTTGAGAGACTTCCCACTGAAATGCTTACCATGTGAATGGCAGATGCAGCAACTAGCTATGCTAGATTTGAGTTTCAGCAAAGACATCGAGGCAGTCTGGTCGAGGAAGTATGGAAAACTTTGCCAGATGAAAAGGTAATTAGGAAAGAAAAAAATAAAGCTTGTATTACTTACATGTAATTTCCACTTGCACTATGAATAAAATCTCTCATATTACCAAAAAGAAATACTGGGAAATACCTGCTAAATTGGTTAATGGACAATGCTTTTGCAGGTCCCCACAATCTAAAAGTACTGAAGCTGAATTACTATACAAATATTCAGGTTCTTCCAGATTTAAGCAATCATGCATCCCTCATAAGGCTGGAGCTTTGTGGTTGTACTGAGCTGAAGGAATTACCAGAATCTATTGGACTTATCTTCACCAGAATTTGTTGGACTTTTAATACAGCTTAAGCACTTAGATTCTTCAAATTGCTAACCTAAAGAAACATAAAACCTAGCTTCTCTTGGTTCCCGATCTCCCTTGTTCCCTCAATCTTGGTTCCAAATCTCACTTGTCCCCTCATCTCCCTTATTCCCTCAGTCCTGGTTCTAGTTCTCACTTGTTGCCTGGGTCCTGGTTCTAGATCTTTGTTATTCTCTCTTATTCCCTTGGTCTGTTTTCCTCCTGAAACACAACTAGAAAAAGAGGTATTATCCTTATGTTCTCGATAGATATAGAATCCTCTAGTTCTCACGAGGTCCAACTTCCATGTTGTTCTCACCATCTTCAACTTCTGTCTCCCGACACGAAAGCAAAATGCATTCAAAGGTGGTGACAACCACTATAAATGACTTGGACACTCAACCAACCCAACCGACTAAACACTCTGCTTGGGTTTACAAAACATTCACATAACATTTCATGTTTTGAATTAATGCTAACATTAGTTTAGGCTGTACTATTTACAAGTTTGAAAATATCAGGACTAAGAAAAATATAACCTATTGTTTTAGGTTCAGTTCAGCTTTGGTCCTCGGGAAGAGGCCAAATAACACGATAAACTATTATGTCTCAAAAAAATTTGTTTATAGCTAATGAGCCTAAACTAAAAACAACTCAAATAATTCTCTCTCTTCGTTTTGATTACTATAGTCCATGCCGAGACGACAGGGACTAATGAGGAGAAAATTTTAGTAATAATAATGGAAAAAATGTCAGCAATAACAATACAATTCAATAGAGAAGATATATGGTAAGTTTTTTATTATTTCGATTCAGTGGGGAAAGTTGCATAGAAATTAAATCATTGATGGGAAAACATTTAAGATTTGAGTGAAAAAGATTAAGATGTTTTGAAATGGGAAAACACCCCTTCAAAGAAAGTCACTATGAATCAAATCAGGATGAACGATCACTATTTGTTGAGGAGAGTTTTCATTTTCATGAACATTAGTTGGCTCACTGATTGGATTGAAGAGGGTCACCACTATTGAACGTTTATTTTTTAAAATCTCCATGAATTATATTATTAAGGTTTGATATAAGTTTCATTTAAAAGTATTTGTTGAAGAGTTATTTAAAGAAATAGTTTAGTTGTATGATGTTAAAAGTAATTTTAATATTAGATAATTTAAGTTATTTTTCATTATTAAAATGATATTTAACTTGGTTTAAATTAGATATTTGTTTTGGAAAAGTAAAAATATTTTGTATATGAAAAAAGTATAGTGGATTAAAGTAAAGGAAAAGGAAGTTAGTTTATTTTATATGAAAAAAGGAAATTTTAGATTAAAAAAATATAACTTAAATTTATGGGGATGTTGATAGTTGATTCAAAGTAACAATATGAGTGTAGTAATATAGTGAAATTGATAAGGGAATCAGCTAATGACATCCAAAAATAGTCGAGGACTATCACGAGGCCCAATATTGAATTCTAATAAATGCATATTTACATTTCCTCGGATATTGTAACAAGTGGATTCATAGAACCTAATCAAGCAACCTTATAGTTAATGTCAAACGCCGAAGGACAAGTTGTTCTCGAAAACATAAAGCAAGATTGGAAGGTGTTATGGCTTATCAAGTGAGTGATGGAAGTTTAAATTCTTATGAAATATAAGGTAATATCAAATGCAAAAGGACAAGTTGTTCTCGAAAACATAAAGAAAGGTTGGAAGGTGTTATGGCTTATCGAGTGAGTGATGGAAGTTTAAATTCTTATGAAAGATGTAGTAGTTGATCATGCCAAGAAGGCATGGGTTATTTTTGGAAAATCCTCTCAAGGCATTGGAAAAGTAAAAATTTTCAAATAACTAACACTTAGAAGAAAAAAATTGAAACTCTCAATATGAAGAATTTATTTTGTAGATATTTTTATGACACAAGTAAAGTACATTGTTAATTAGCTTCAGCACATGGAGAAAGCATTTCACGTCAAAAATTTGTTGCAAAAGAATTCAAGAGCTTTTCTCAAAGAAATGATATGGTTATATTACTTATGGAGGATCCTATAGATATGTGGTAGTTGTCTATATAACACCTCACAAGGTCTTTGTTGACACATGAGACAAGAATGAAGAGAACATGACTCCTTGGAAATTTTATTTCACTCTTAGTCCTTCTTAGTCCTTCTTTAGTAAAGGAGGAGGTTAAGGGAATAGAAATATAGGTATAGGAGGAAGAGATCAATCTCAAGAAAGAGTCAAAGCAATATAATAAAATATACGAGATTCACATAATTTCCATTAGAAACAAAGAGGAAGAGGTAGATATTACAATCAAGTAAAGAGAAGTAAAGAGAACTAACAAGTCAAAAATCCAAAGCTATTGTTGTAAGAAGTTTGGTCACCATGAAAATGAATGTAGGAGAAAGCAAGTAGATCTAAATAGAATTAGATAAAATTTGATAAACGTTATCGAAGATATATCTCAATCCATGTTCCTTTCATGTCAAGCAACTAAAGAGTGTCAAAGTAATTCTCTTTGGTTAATGGATAATGGCTAGAATAATTATATGATAGGTAACAAAATCAAGTCCTTTAGTTTAGATAATATAGCCAAAACTAAAGTAAAATTTGGAGATGATTATCTAGTAAAGGTTTAGGAAAAGGAACAACCCCTATATGACTAAGCCAGATGAAGAGGAGGACATTTCAATTATTTTTTATGTACCTAGTCTTAAACATAAGATGATAAGGGTAGGGTATCCATTTAAAAAATAGATATGAAGTTATATTTAAAGGTCCCACATCTATCATTCTAAGCTAGCCATCCATTAACAAACTCATTGCAAAAATACAAATGACCCAAAATAGAATGTTTCGATTAGAGATGGGGTATCTTATTTAGTTATATTCGTATGCATAAAATGTTTCAAGGTCAAATGAATCCTAATTATGGAATCTTAGATATAGTCATTTTCACTTTGAAGTTCTTTGTCTTTTACAAAAAAAAACTAATGTCGTAGGTATCTCCATCATAAATGTTTAGGACAAATCTTGTGAGATTTGCATCTGAGCTAAATAACACGGAGATAGTATTCCAACAACTACTTCCTATAGATCCAAAGCACCAATTCAACTAGTACACATAGATTTGTGTGGTCTAATGCCAACATAGTTAATTGGAGGTAAGCATTACCTCTTAACATTTATTAAGGATTAGCTAGAGGACATGGGTATAACTTATCAAGAAAAAATTAGAAAATTTTGGAAATTTTCCAGAACTGAAAGCCACGATAGAAAAATATAGTGGGAAGTATAGTAAGACACTCATATTAGATTGAGGTTGTAATACCCCTACCCAACTCTGGTAATGTAAATATATGTACACATGATATTCAAGATGATGATATGAAAACATGTGATTGATAGGCTGGTGAGCTAAGGTTTATTTTTGGGACCTGCATACCCATATTTATAAGTGTAAATATGTTTTGGGGCCAACGTGCCAATGGATATGGGCGTTTAGAGGTTGTAATAATGGAAATCATGGAATCGTGAACATGATGTGAACATTGTACATATATTAATAAACTAAACAACAGGCTATAGACCAACTCCATAGAAAAGAGTATGAGGGGCACGAGACTCCATAAAAAACAAGAAATAATACCGATGTGATGATTTGGGTGAAAAGGCACTAAAGCATATGTGGCTTTAGTGAGTGCCACATGGAAAGAGAAGGCCATGCATATAAAAATCAATGGTTTTTCCTAGAAAGAGGTTGGTCGGTTATGGATGGCGTTAAGTCTCCAAAATGTCATCAATTTTCACCTTCATTTCCTTCATTTTACCCTCATTCTGTAACTTTATAGCCCTATAACCTTACATTAAGTAACCATTTTCATTAGCAAATGGGTTTAACATTAATATTTTCCAAGTCATTAATTTTAAGTATTTTAAGTGAATTTGTGATTAAATATTAGGAAATTATCATGTTTTAATATATATCTAAAAGTGATGAGTTGTGTGACATTGTAGGCCTACTTGGAGATTCTTGGAGGCTCATACTTGGCCATCCAATCACAAATTCGAATTTCAACTTCTAGCTCATGAGGATTTGTGATGCAGGAGCATCCAGCTAAGGGAAGTCATGGCTGGATTATTTGTCTTTGCAGACCAAAAGGAGTTTCAGTTAATTTTTTTTAAGTTCCATTTAAATTTATAGTTAACAGCATTTAGGACTTTACACTAAGTTTAAGGCTGTCCCAACCCACTGTTTATTTTTATTTACTGTTCTTTTTATTTTTAATTTATTGTTTCAAATTAACTTTAGAATACAGAAAAGATGAACATTTATCAATGAAGAACTAAAATGTAACTAGTGACAGTTTAAATAACTGTACAATGATCTTTAAGAAGGAAGGAAAAAGCCATTGTAATCATCCATCATAGTATTGAATAAGAAGAAGCACACAATCATTTTGAGAAGCAAGAAAACTTGAGTCCATATATTGTAGCCTAAAGTTATTTCTTTTCTTTTTCCTCCAAACTTAATTAATTAAGTTCATCTACCCATTTCATAAAAGTGACAGAGAGCGAGAAATTATAACAGAGGCAAGAAGAAAATGCAGTTGAGCTCCATAAATCAATAGAGAGGGTTTTCAGAAGATTCGAGTACAATTACCAACAAAGAAAGAAACAAGCATCTATAGGTACCAACAAACTTGTATCATTCACATTTACTATCTTCTTTTGAAAATCTCTATGTATATATAAATATAAAAAAAAAAGTATAGTCCAACATATAAATGTAAAGTCACAGACAAGATATGGGACCAAACAATGAAACAGAGATCATCCATAACAGTGCTGAATATAACTACGATTTCATAAGTTAACCACAGAGTCGACATAATTACAATTTCATAAGTTAATAGCCCATAGGCATAAATACACAAGACCCATAGATGGGTGGAGTACCTTACAGAAGCTGAGGGTTTCATGCCCACAAAGCTGAGCTTTGAATCAATACACAAGACTGATAAATAGAGGAGCATCGCAACCACGGTCGAGCCATACAACTGCGAAAAAGAAGAGACCAACGTACAGCTAAGGCCCACAACTACAAGAACCACAATCATAACCAAGGTTGAACAGATAGAAACCAAAGATAGAGACCAAGGATCCTAGACCTGAAACTTCAAAACAGTTCTCAAAACAAGAAACATTACCAAAGCTTGCAAACAGAAACCCTCACGGAGAACAAACCCTAGAACAGGATAATCGAAACCCTCCTGGAGCAATAGCCAGAACCCAGTAGTAGATACCTCACCTCAACAGAGCAGTAGAGCACTGGAATAGGAATAGAATGACAAAGGATAGGGTTTCTTTGGCATAGTGAAGAGGTGGGAGAAGTGAGACCCATGGCCATAAGTGATCAAGGCCGGTCCCATCAATTTTGGTATCATAGCAGGTTAGGGTTATTTTTTTTTTTTTACAAAATGGAAGATGGAAGAAGAGGTCGTGGTAGAGCTATTCGAAGAGTAGCAGATGAAGGATTGAGAGAATAGATTATGATCCTAAGTGCCCGCTTGGCAACAGTAGAAGCAGGAAGGAGAAGGGATCTGGAAGGAGGGGATGATAATGAGGAAGAAACTGTATTTAAGACAGATGGATCAAATTAGGAAGGACCTAAAATTAGATTGTTAAGGTTGGTTTTATTGGCTAGCAGTAAGCCAAAACTTGAGATTTCAAACTATGATGGTAGTTTCTCCATAGAAGTGTTATTGGATTGGATCAATGACTTAGACAAATACTTTGAATGCGAGGAGATCAATCAAGATAGAAAAGTTAAATTCTTTGCCACCAAGTTGAAAGGACATGCGGCCTTATGGTGGGACACTGTCCAAGTAGAGAGGAGAAGATCAAATAAGCCCCCCATTAAAAAGTGGACTAGAATGATCGCCAAAATGAAGGGTATGTTTTTTCCCAAAGATTACCAGATTGCTCTGTATTGACATGTGCAGAATTTGAAACAGAGGCAAATGATTGTGAAAGAATATACCGAAGAATTTTATTAGGTGAATCTTAGAGTAGGTTACGTTGAAGACACCCAAAAAAAAACAACAAGGTTTGTAAATGGCCTAAGGCTGGAGATATTGGATGAGATAAGTATTCTTTCTCCAAAAACAATAGAGGAAGCATACCAAAGTGCCTTGAAGGCAGAAGAAAAGATCACTAGGAAAGAGAATGCTAGAAGAGGATGTGGATTTGGGAGAGGGAAAGGACAATCCTTTGGTAGAGGTAGGACTACCAACAACAGTGAAGAAGGCAACAATTCAAAGACCTCAGGGATAGCAGAAAAGGAATGTAGCACAATGGGAGGAAGGCAATACTAGTGAGGAAGGGATAATGGCAGAGGTAGAGGAGCTGCCTACCAGTGTTACAAGTGCGACAAGTGGGGGCACAAGTCCTTTGAGTGTCCTGAAGGTGAACAGGCTAGACAAAGAGGAGCATATGTTGCTCAAACAAAAGAAGCAAAGGCATCACTCGAAGAGGTAGAGAATGTACCAAAGATAGGTGAGGCGTTAGTCTTAAATAAGGTATTGTTGAAACTAGCAAAGGAGACAACTGACCAAGCCCACACAAAGGCATTATTTTGGACTATGTGTGAGTCAAATGGAAAATGTTGTAAACTGATTATAGACAGTGGAAGCACTGATAATCTAGTTGCTATAGAGATGGTGGAGAAATTGGGTTTGAAAAGGTTAAAGCACCCAACTCCCTATAAGGTGTCCTGGTTACAGAAAGGACATCAACTACTAGTTAACAAGCAATGTGAGGTGGAATTCCATATTGGCAAGTATAGGGACAAGGTGACTTGTGATATCATGCCTATGGACGCGTGTCATATTCTGCTAGGTAGACCATGGCAGTATGACCGCAAAGTTGTTCATGACAGAAAGACAAACTACTACAAGTTTGTCAAGGATGGGATTAAGCATACACTAGTACCCATCAAGGAAGAAGAAACAACAGAGACTAGTGGGACAAAAGCACTGTTGATGGGGGGAAAATATTTTTAAAATCAGATTGAAGATAATGAGATAAAGTATGACGTTGTAAGGATACCAAGAGCAGTGCTATTGCATACTGAAATTTTTGACTTACCTGAAGAAATCTAGGATTTGTTACAAGAATTCAGTGACATTGTGGTGGATGATTTACTCGATAAGTTACCACCAAAGTGAAGTATCAATCATCACATAGATTTCATCCCTGGAGCTAGTTTACAAAACAAAGCTACTTACCGGGCGAGTCCTAAGGACAAGGAATAGATCAAGAAGCAGGTACAAGAATTGTTGGACACAGGATTAATACCAGAAAGTTTAAGTTCCTATGTAGTTCAAACAGTTTTAGCTCCCAAGAAAGGAGATGAGTGGCAGATGTGTATTGATTCAAGAGCAATAAATAAAATTACTATCAAGTACAGGTTTCTATTTCCATGAATGGATGAATTGATGGACTACTTGAGTGGAGCAACATATTTTTCGAAAATAGATCTAAAGAGTGGATACCACCAGATTAGAATAAGAGAAGGGGACGAATGGAAAATAGCTTCGAAACCAATGAAGGTCTGTATGAATGGTTGGTGCTGCCATTTGGGTTGAGTAACGCCCCTAGCACTTTCATGTACCTAATGAACAAGATGTTGATGGAGTTCATTGGAAAATTCGTGATTGTATATCTTGACAATATACTGATTTTCAGTAAGACCAAGGAAGAAGATTTTTGACACATTAGATATGTTTTGGAGAAGTTACATTAAAATAATTTACTGATAAGTTTATAAAAATGTTCTTTCTTTCAGAAGGAATTAGTCTATTTGGGTTTTGTGATTTCAAAAATTGAGCTGAAAATGGACCCAGAAAAATTTGTAGCTATAATCAACTAGCCATCCCCTAAGAGTTTGTTCGAAGTTCAGAGTTTTCACAGGTTGGCAAGCTTCTATCGCATGTTTAGAAAGAATTTTAGTTGAATCTCTAGACCCATATTAGATTCCATCTAAAAGGAAATTCATCCTTTCCATTGGACTGAAGCTGCAAAGAAAAGTTTCCAGATATTGAAGAAGAAGATTACTAAAAGGCCAATTTTGAGATTGCCTGATTTTAATAAACTTTTCCAAGTTTTTTGTGATGCCAATGGTACAACCATTAGATCCATACTCAGCTAGGAAGACAAACTAGTAGCTTACTTCAATGAAAAATTAAATGAAAGTAGGAAAAAATACACGTCTTATGACAAGGATTTTATGTCGTCGTCCAAGCATTGAAGCATTGAAGGATTTTATGTTTGTCTTATTTTCTGATAATTCTGCATTATAGTATGTTATGCAACAACATAAGCTGAATCATAAACACACAAAATGGGTTGAGTACCTGCAGAGTTTTACATTCGTATTGAAGCATATCAGTGGTCAAGCCAGCAAAGAAGCAGACGCACTAAGTAGAAGAGTTTCACTCTTACAGGAGAGCACGATACAAGTGTTGGGTTTTTAACACCTAATGGACTTATCTCAAACCAATGCAGATTTCAAGGAGGCTTATGAAGCCTACCAAAATCCCTTGTTAAGGAGTAATAGTCCATGGTTAGACTATAACTTATAGGAGGAGCTGTTATTCAAAGGAGGACAACTGTGTATTCCAGACTCCTATATATAGAAAGGAGGTTTTTGTCATTTGAATCATCCAAGAATTGTTCATTTATGTAATGTAAAGGAGGTTGCCCCCATGAAGAGGCTGAAGTCTAAGGTGTTGAATTATCTTTTCTATATTTTTTTTGAGCTGGGTTCATAACATTTGGTATCAGATCTTTAGATTCTAGGGTTGCGCTGCTCCAAATAGGTTATCGTGACATTTTCACTATAACTTTTTTTCTGCAACATTTCAGAAGCTAAAAAAACCCATTTGAGAAGAAATCAAGTTGAACCTTGGATATGAATTTCAAAGCTTTTCGTGCTATATTTGCAGAGATATGATCTAAGGAAGTTGGTCTTTTTGCAGACTCCTGAATTACATTCCAAACAGGTGACCTGGAGAAAATCGTCATAACTTTCTCTTTGATCATCGGATTGAAATTTCGTAAGAAGGTCACTGTGGGAGATTTCGCATAACTCTTCCTTGGAGAATCCAATTTGGATCAGATTGGTGGAATTGGAAAGAGGACACAGAGCGTTACTGTAGGTCACAATTTCAGAATTGGATGATTCGAAAGTACAAAGATACATCACAGGCAATATCGAGCTCCTACAAAGTGAAGAAAGGTGTGTAGATTTTTTTAAATTTTTGCTTAAGCTTGGTTTAAAAATTTATTTTGAAGGAATCCAAAGCGCATAGTAGAGAATTATTATCAGTAACTAATGCCCTGAAATGCAAACACCTAGTAAGCAACCTGAAAGCTCTAGCATGACTCATGAAGAAGAGGAAGAAATGCTACATGATATATCAAAATTACAAGACCAAGTGCAACAAATTTCACTCTCACAAAAGCTAAAAAAAGCTAAGATAAATGGCATGGAATCTAAGATAAAGGGTGTGGAAGCTAAGATTGATGATTTGAAGATATATCTGAAGACAGATTTGACAAATTTTCTACAAGAAATACTTACTAATTGTGAAAGGGTAGCAAAGGAAACTCATGATGTGAACAAAAGAAATGTTAATCATGATTTCATAGACTCTAAGGTTGGATCGAAGACTCGCCATATTCCAAAAATCGATATGAGGAAGTTTGATGGCAAGGATCCCACAACATGGATATTACGGATGGGGCAATTTTTTGATCTCAATAATGTGCAAAACACACAAAAGGTACGTATTGAAACTTTATATTTGGAACCAAATAAGTTTGTATGGTATTAATGGCTTTGCTCTTGTAAACAAATTATCACTTGGGCAATTTTTACAGAAGAATAGACAACACATTATGAGGATACAAAAAGCAACAGTTTTTTTTAGCTAATTGATAAGTCTCAAACAAAATGGTTCAATAATGGAGCACATTGAGGAGTTCCAAAAATTGAACGTAAGGGTAAAAAATATTCCAGAGGAGCATAGGATTGATGTGTTCATAGGGACTTTAAAGGATAATATCCAATATCATGTTCACCTTTGGGAACCTAATTCATTAGATAAGGCATTCAGGTTAGCAAGAAAAATGGAAAGCAAAATTATGGCAACCAGGAAGCGTACCACTCACAATTATAAACATGGAAGTGTTGTTGCCCCTAGTCTTCCACAACCTATAATGTTGACACCACAACAATTGGAAGAAAAAAGAGCAAAAGGGCTTTGTTACAGTTGTGATAGCAAATACACTAAGGGTCATAAGTGTGCTGAGAAGAAATTAATCTACATATATTATGAAGAGAAAGAAGAAAAGGAGCAAGAAAGGTCAAAAGAAGAGGATATACTCGAATAACAAAGCCTAGATAAAGAAGAAATGAATCCGACAATATCTTGTAATGCATTGGCTGGAATTACCACTCCTCAAATCATCAAGATAGAAGGACAAATCAAGAAGAAAAAGGTAATAGTGTTGATTGATTCATGAAGTACCCACAATTTTATTCATTGTAAGGTAGCAAAAGAATTGAATTGCTTCATATATCCAGCACCAGAGTGTCAAGTGATGATTGCAAATGGAGTAACAATAAATTGCTCTGGAAAATGCCATAATGTCAAGCTGTCCATGGGAGAATATGTATTGACTAGCCCAATGCTTTC
>APFE030623117.1:0-12243 GCA_000404065.3 Pinus taeda
TCAGATGCAAGAGCAAGAGGATCATTATTTTGCAGTTCAAGAGTGAAGAGTTTAATCATGAGTTGGACAACTTCAAGTGCAGAATGTGAGTCATAGAGTTCTTTCAGCGTTTGTAGGGCTTCAAAGGCAGTTGAATATTACGAAATATGGCGACTCACCTCTTCATTTACAAATATTGCGATTAATGCATAAGATTTGTTGTTCTTGTTTTCCCAAATGACGAGCTCTTTGTCTGAGGTAGGTTGTACTGGGTCATTGTCTCCTTCTCCAACACACACTCCTTTCCACAACTCATTGAAGATGAGGGTGTATTTTACCATCCGAGACCATTTAGGATAGTTCTCCTTGCCAGTGAGAACTATTCCTACCATGGAGATGATTGAATGCATTATGTAAAAAAAAAATTGCTGATAGAAAAGAATACTTTTGCCAATATACAGTAACAATGTACTAAAAAATTTCTGTGGGAAACAATTTTGGTTGTTTAATTCATATCAAAGTCAATAATCAATCATTCACTGTGAGCTCTACAAAGTTGGAGCAGCAACGACATCAACCGCGAGCTCTACAAAGTTGGAGCAGCAACGACATCACAATTTCAAAGCTCACTGAAAAGAAAAACACCATAAATCCCTTTGATCCTCTAGACCTTGAAGCCAGTAATAAAAAAATATGGCAGCATTAAAGTCAGTAATGAAAAATATGGCAGCGTTAAAGTCCTGGATAGTGTTTAAAACATATGGGACAGCGTTAAAGACATTTTAAAGACACACTAAAAATGAGTTGTCCAATCAATACCATATATATGATTTAAATGTGATGTCCATTCAATATGATTTAAATATACCAATCGATACACGCAGAGACCGACAGTTACCCTTCTGCATTCAAATGTTACCATTCAAATGTCGATACCAGGAGCTGTCTCCCACGCAGAGATACCAGGAGCTGGAAAACTTTCTCACTATTGCGATCAATCACAGAGGTTCGATACAGGTGGCTTTATTCCAAAGTTTGCCCACTATTAATGGCGAGTGGGGGTGCAATCACTCACAATGCCTTCCATTTCACAGTGCTGCCGATTGATGTCTGTGACCGAAAGGGTTTGCAGGACGCTTATGATGCCCCAAGCCAAACGCCCTCTGCCCTATCCCCGTTTGTAGTAAGGGGTGGCTTGTTATTTGTGAACAGGTACTCGCACTATGTGAACAAACCTTAAAATGTCTAGACCCTTCCACATTCAACTGATACCATATACCGCATTCAAATGGAAATGCAGAGACC
The DNA here is from genome assembly GCA_000404065.3 of Pinus taeda. NCBI lineage: Eukaryota > Viridiplantae > Streptophyta > Pinopsida > Pinales > Pinaceae > Pinus > Pinus taeda. Next base: position 1,285 of record APFE030623117.1, read on the forward strand.
CGAGACTGATTCCCATGCCATTGAATGGTATGGTATGAATACTACAGCGAAAGTATATCGATGATTGGTGCTAGGGATTTGTTCGAGAGATGGGAAATGTTCTAATAGGAGGCTTAACAATAATTCTCGATGGATCATTCAACGAGGAGTCAAGCTGCAAACTTCACGTTCTAGGTCAGCGCTTCATAGCAACAAGCAAGACTACCGTGGAAAGAGCGTGGCAAAGTATCGGGCAAGATAGGCATGGAAAGGGTGGAGCTGGCAGAGGATTTGCAGAGGAGTTATTCAGTTATCAGCGCTAAAACAGGAAATGACAGGGCTATTCAAAAAAATTTAATGTATAGCGCTTTTGTCTGGATAGTATGGATAGATTTGCAGCGCTGGCAGAGGCAGGTTATTTCAAGACAGAGGGGAATAAGGCAGAGGCAGAGGCAGAGGGAGAGGCCAGGACAGAGGTGTTATAGGAACATAATAGCTAAAACAAGGAGCTGGCTCTGATACCATGTCAGGCCAGGTAGTAACTCCAATCAGCAGTAAAACTGATTTGTTCTATTTCATTAGGTAGGCTATTGTTATATACAAAAGGGTGTGACTGCTCAGTTCATCCTCTGATGACTGTTCACATTCCTAATTTAACTATTTACATAAATTCACCCAACCGTGAGGATTAGGTGTCAACAATAATATAGAATTTAGTCACTTACTTAAATCAAACATAGAACATTATGTAATGAAAATGAAGGCAATAGTCTTATCCTTCATCTTGTCACAATTTTTTTTCTCTGCTTCATAGAATTTAGTCACTTATTTGAATCAAACATAAAACAATATGTGATGAAAATGAAGGCAACGGTGTTATCCTTCATCTTGTCACAATTCATCTTTCACAATTTTTTTTCTCAGCTCCCTATCTTTCATGGCAACTTCTTTATGTTCTCATCTAGCAAGAAGATCTTCATTCTTCAAAATCTACAGATTCAGATTGTCTCAGTTAAAGTTTACAATTTTTAAATGTTTCCATGTCATATTTATTAGGTTAGATTTTTTTCTATCTTTTGAATAAAGCTACATACTTTAAAGGATAATTAATCTATGAACATAAAGTGTCTTATTCTAACACCTACTTCAATAGCTACATTTTCATACTTATGCAACCATAATTTTAGAAACAAATCTTTAGTGACCAAAAACTCCATAACCAAATTTCCTAATAACTTTGAGACAAAGTATTTAACCATAAAACCAACTTACTCTAAACGAGAAATAATCTTAAAAAAAAATATTTTATATAAGCAGGGAACTTATAATAAAATTTAGTAAGTATAACAAAGAGACACACAAATCACCCAAAAAAAATTCTCCTTCCTGTATTATCCTTTTTTTAACAGCTCTACCTCAACAACTAGATTTTCATCACTTATCCAATCACAATTTTAGAAACAAAATCTTAAAAAAAATTATTTTATATAAAAAAAAACTTATAATAAAATAGAGTAAATATAACAAGACACACAAGTCACCAAAAAAGAAATTCTTGTTTATGTCATCATCCCCTTTATTATTCCTCTTTTAAATATATAAAAATAAAAATAAAATAATGTCTAAAATGAAAAGTACAATTAAAAACCATGTTTATTTTAGAACACCTAAACGTAATATAAAAATTTCTCTGCAAATTTCATATACAATTAAAATTTCTAATTACACAGAAAACAAAATAATCATATAAAATATACAGTATCCAGTTGTTTCTCATCAACTGTTATAATAACATAGAACTGAGTCTCTTATTAGAATAAACCATAAAACGTTATGTATTGAAAATATTTACAACTTAATAGCTAATAATGTCATGTTATGATATTGACTGATACTCCTGCCAAGCCTAAAGAAGAATGTGACCATTACATGTGATTGTAGTTACTTAATCATGTAATCATGCTTATGAGAAGCAATGAAACTGCATCCAGTGGACTTGACTAGACAACCTATGGCTTTCTCAGAAAGAATTGGAATGGCCGATAGTATAAATTGTGCCGAACTGCATAAATTGTGCCGAACTGCATAAATTGTGCCCATAACTCATTTTGTAAACCTTACTCAAACTAGATAAACGCTGTGCCCCATAATTAAGAAAGTGCTTATAGAAAATAATCAACAGGATGGGCCATCGCCATTGTTTCGCACAGGGTTCCACTCCCATAACTTGTCCGAGCAAGTTGGCAAACAGGCGCCATAGGTTAAAGCGTTAGTAAGAAGTAGGTAAGATAGATTATTACTATACAGATCTTCAGCCATGGCAAGTTGATCTGGTGCTCTCGGACACATTAAACATGTATTTGTGAAAGGTAGTTCAGGGTCTTCATTTAAAGAAACTGGGCTACTTACAGTATTCCAAGCATTTCTACCCAAGCTGTAAATGCGTTCTTGAATGTCCTCTAACGGATTTGGTAGTCCGTACTCCATGTGAGCTCCGAATCTTTGGTCCCCGACTACTGATTTGGGCATGAATTTTATATCTGTTGCCAATTCTTCGAGCTTCACGATTCCATCTTTACTACTGGCTTTCATCTCCAAATTGCATGACTCTGCCGTTGTTCTTGGGTTGTTGCACGCTATGTAGGCCTGACACTGGCGCATGCTAGCGGACTCCGGGATTGGCACTGAGCAAGATGACTCGTGATTTTCACTAACTGATATCGTTTCAATTTCGATTCGACGTTTCTTTGCTCGGACCCGTTCTTCATCAGACCCTCCTGGCCTTTTGTACACACGGCAAAGGGAGAGTTCGTTCTGCAAAAATAGATTAAGTTAATCAGATTTATATATCTCCCTATAATCTAGAATGGTTCCAATCACTATATTAGAATTATAAATCCATGAGCCTTCAGTTGTTTGGGTTTAGACAAGCAAGATGTTTTGTCTTTCAACCAGAAATAAACAGATAAGGATACACTTTGTTGTTGAATATTCAACCTTTTTTTGGTTTATTAAATTATGTGAATACTGACCTGTTTACATGTTTAATTTTTTGTTTGAAAAACTATGATTCAGAGTAATTTAAAACATCTAAGTCATCCAGTATCAAATTTTGTCAGTGAATATTTAACATTTTTTGTTTGTTGAGTTGTATGAGTATTGAGATGATTTCATGTTTAACTTTTGGCTTGAGAAGTCCCTATTTCAAGGTATTTAAATAGTCAAAATAAGGCTACACCAACTCTTAACATGACTACATTTTTTCTTACAAAATTTTAAATGACTAACCTTCACACTCTTAACATGACTAGATTTTTTCTTGCTGAATTTTAAATAGCTAACCTTAAGATCAGAGAATTCTTTAAAAATGGGTCATCACTATCTATTCTACACTAATGAGCTTGTTAAATATTTAACATAAAAAATTTATCCAAATTTATTTAGATTTTTAAATTTTAAATAATTAATTGGTTTCTTAAATCCTTTTAAGGTTTATTCATTTACTGACTAGATTTTCAACTCAAATTAAGTTTTGTATTCCTTTTAATAAGTCCACTTTCCATAAATAACATTAACACAGATTTATATTAATTTTAAATAGTTTTAAAATGCTAAAAACATTTGAAGGGTAGATATTGGAAATGTTTAATGGACCCTAAGGTGAGCATTAATTTGTTGTAAGATTTGTTTCGGTGACATTATATAATCTATTTTTTACAATTCAAATAAAGGAGATTATTTCAATGTTAAAATCGTTAGCGTTAACTTCACTTCAGCATCTCCACTCAGATATATAAGGCAGACCTAATTTAAATCCAGACCCTAATCTTCAACACTTTGAGTTTCTAAAACGTTTTTCTTTTAATAATTCCTCTGGACTCCTTGGAGATAGGTTTAATCTAATTTTTTAACAGAATCTAATTTATATTACCAACATTAGTGTCTTAAACCCAGATTGGAAGAGAATCTAGGTTATAATAAATAAGACGTAAATATAATTGTGCTTTCCTAAACACTTTTTGATTATAAAATTTAAGACAAATTTTAAAAATAATTTAATAGATCTTACACGCCCTATTATGATCAACAGAGATTCTAAGAGCATCGAGCTTGCAATAAAAAACATGCAGGTGTATTTGTAGTTTCTGCTGAGACAAATTTGAAATTAGCTTTCATTTTGATAGACGCCCCCCACAGGGAAAGAAGGATGCTCCATGGTTTTTGACCACCGGCCCTAACAGAAAAGTTTAAATGAACTTATGTATAAATACCTTCTGAATTCTTTGGTTTTCCAGCTGTGGCAGCCTATATTCGTTCATGATCCAGCAAGTCCTTTTTCCTTTGGGCGCCTTCCCTTTGTAAAATACCAGCGTTTTCTTCAAGCCAATGCCATGAGAAACTTCATTGCGAATCATCCGGTCGGCGCCTGTAGCTTTCCAATATCCAGACGTGGCAACTCTATTAGGCCGATCTCCGCTCCTATATTTTCTATCTCGCTGCACGTAAAAGTACCACTCATTCTCTCCAAGAGAAGCAAAAGCTGTGAAGTTCAAGACACAATTAGGGTTATAAAGATCAGGAGACCATATCAGCATTAATCATGCTTCAAAACGGATGACAAAATTTAAAAATTGATACATGAAAGAATTAAATAGATGCTTTGGGTCTATATATCTATGCATATGGAACCTGGAAGCTCCCAGGGGTCATATCGGTAAAGATCGAGGGATCTAATCAGTTCAATGTTGAAGTGCTTCCCCTCCACTTTTCTGCGCAGATAAAATTCCACCAGTTCTTCTTCCGTAGGATGGAATCTGAAGCCTGGCATGAGGACATCCTGGTCATGCTCGAAGCTGCTTTCAACTGCTTTCTTCTCTTTGTCTTTCACACTGCAGGAAGACGAGGACAAATTGTTCACTGGGAAAATCATTGAGACTGTAAAATTCAGAGATTAATTTAAACGAAACGCGGAAGGGGAAATCTTGAAAACCAACAACTGATCATATCCCTCTCTTCCTGGATTTTATATAGATAGATCATGAAAAAACTGCAATGATGTTTCGCTTTTACGATAGGTCAAGTAATTGACGAATCAAGAATTGTCGGCGTAGGTTGGGGGGTCCGCATTGGAATTACATTGACACACGGCGTGGTGCAAATTGCAAATGGTTGAGGGCCATTGAAAGATCTACGCAGCGCTCTGAGGCATCATAAAGTTGGACCCTTCTTTAACACCCGACAAAGACCGCAGTGATTTGGTTTGGTCTGCGGTACGCTGACACAGCCATCTGCATACGACGCAGTTTATTAGAATCCAATTACCGTGGACCATCTGCTTCCTATCCTCTGCGAACATTCACCCCATTGCCAATTTGCCAGCCATGTGAATCGTAACAGTCAAAGGAGACCCGTGACACAACGTCAGTCAGTTGGTATATTACGTACCAGCGTGCGGTACAAAAATAAAAGTTTTGCAAACCCTAGTGCTCAGAAAACCGCCATTTTCCCCTAATCGCTTGATGGAATTCTTTTTGTGATAAAAAGATGGAAACAATCCATCAACTTCCGTTCGGTTCCGAGTATTATCGACAAATCATACCAACTTCTAGTGAGCACACTGAATTTAAGGCTGGGAAGCATCTGCAACTACTTCACCGGCTACATTTATCGACCTTGACCGCTCTTCCGCTCCACCCCACACATAATAAGTTTTATTTTTTGTTCAAGTTGGATCTGTCACTATTAATGCTATCCCTGTCTATCAGCTTACATCCAATGTGTAGATTTCTCTTTCTCGCTTTTAATGAAAACCACACTCTCTATTATGGAGACGCCGATCGGGCCAGGAATTTGACGTTCTTAAGAAAGTTCTTTCCGTTTCTGAAACATATTTTAAAGTAAATAAAAGTTTTAAAACATTAACGGACATTTAACTGTAATCAATTCTAATGACCAGTTGTAAATATGTAGGCTTAATTAAATTCATTTTAGAAAAAAACAATATTTTCTTATTAATCATTACACTTCTATACACTTCTATGGAATTCATAATTGTCACTCCCAGATCCTAGTTACGAGTTTGGGAAGTTTACTCATACGGGAGGGTTTTACCAGTTTGGGAAGTTTACTAATACCTGAAAGTTTTAGTGTCATGGCAAATTCTTTCATAGGAGTTAGGTTTAATTTCCCAGTTATGTTTTTAGGGAACTGTTAAAAGAATCACTCCACTTCTATAGAATCCATAATTGTCACTAAAAAATCATAGTTACTATTTTGAAAAATTTACTGAATTTTAATGACTATGATAAATATGTAAATTTAATTAGATTGATTCTGAATAAAGCAATACCCTCTCTTTAGCTAAAAAAACTATTATTTCTCTTATGACAAGGAGATTTCAGCATGTAAATTTAATTATATTGATTCTGAATAAAGCAATACTGTGTTTAGCTAAGAAAAGTATTGTTTCTCTTATGACAAAGAGATTTCAGCGTTTTCCCAGCAATTGTCACCAAACAATCTTAGCCAATCTCTTAAATACTAATGACAAAATAACAAAACAACCTCAGACAAATCTCTTAAATATTAATGACAAAGTTCTTTTGTTTATGGATTTAAAATTCTCATTTGAATTTTTTTTTAACTATATTTATATTCAATTGGTTTCTTATGCTTCATTCCAGTGGAGTCTCTTAGTGCCACTCTTAATGATCTTAATGTTGTTATAGTCGAATCCCTTAGTGTTATTGTAGGAACCCAGCAAAATTTGACATTAAGAAACTCCATTGAAATGACACTCATGCAGCTGGATAAAGCTTAAAATTACCATTATGGAAAACAAATAACAGTGACCAAATTTTCAGACGAAAGGAATTTGAAATTTGCCGAGATGTACCATGTCTCCTTGGGCAACAACAAGTTAAACAACTGTAGAAAGGTGTCAATAAAGAAGTTAGCTTCAAAGCTCTATGACTGACTGACAGTTATGACTCTTCTTTGACCGATTGCATATCTTTAAGTCACTCACGTTTAATACCTCACACTTCAAGGACAGTAAAATATCAGCAAAATGTTAAAGGATCATTTGATGTTTTACACAACAACATCAAGTTTCACTTCGATTCCTTCAAGGCGTATGTTTATATTGAGAGAGTCAAAGTCATTTGAGTCTGAAACGCAACGTTGTACACTCCATTTAGGCTTAGATCGTCAATTAATTTTAGTTAGATTGTGAATCAAGGCATAAACCATTGTTCGAAGGCTTTGCCTGGGCATATGTCATTGTTCTAAGGTTTTGCATTTTTTTCCCTGAATCAGGTCATAATATTTTTGGTTAAATTATTATTTAAGTTATTTCGAATGTGGTTTTAAAGGCATAGATAGATTTATTCTTCTGAATTTTTTTGAGTCATCATTCAAATTACGTAAATCACCTTCCATTCTAATAAATTTATATCAAATTTTGTCAAAAAAAAAATCAAACAATTACTATCTTTTATTTTAGTTTTTTATTTAGAAAATTCTCAAAAATGAAAATTTATTCTTTTACCTTATAAAATAATATTGAAATTAAATTATATAAATTAAAAATAGTATACCAATTCTTATACAATTAAATATAAATTTAAAAAAAAATAATAAAAAAAATCTAATGAATGGGATAACTATAAATTTTAACTTTCTTAAAAAAATTTGTACATTTATAACTATCTATTTCGTAACAAGCCTTTCAAAATTTTAATTTAAGTATAATTAATTTTTATTGTAGAGATTTAAAATCCATGGAATATGTTAGGATATTCATAATAGTATTCACAAATTAAAGATTATGTTTTATCACCAAACTAGTTATTTTCTTTTAATTAATTTATCTCAAATTAATTAATTAAGGAAAACATTTTATCAATACATGTCATATAGAGCATGTGGATTTGATATACCATGATATCAACATCTCATATTGTATTATATTGTAATAAGAATTATTTATAGATTAAGAATTTCCATAGTAAACTAGGGATGAATCTACTTAGTTTAAAATATTTTTACATGTTTTTTAAAATGTATATAGGTGTAACTTGTATACTTATTTTTTATAAATTAATAATAAATAATATTAAAATAAGTTATATTATTTAATTTTTATAAAAAAAATTATGGGGCAATCTGAGATGTATCATGAAGTGTCTTCATGCCTATAATAGATTCACAACTAACTATGTTCACCAACCCACCAACCATTTATTGTGAGCATATTATGCATTCAATGGGTATATTCCAACACTAGTCAGTGTAGTTTACTATTGGTTTAGATATTTTACTAATTGTGTAAATTGAATCTTCAATTTTTAATAAATTTCTTGTTGGAATGCTTTATTTAATTAATATACATAAATATATTAAAATCTGGTCCTGATGATGAATCACTTGTTGGTTCGAAACATGTTGGCCAAAAATTTCTCTTATGTGATTTCTATAAAAAGGACTTTACTTAATACTTAAATATAATAAAGTGTTTAATCTTTATAGACATCAAGACATGCTGGGCATCACCTTTGATACATCTCATGTGGCCAATATTTTATAAAATAATAAAAATTAAATAAATTATTTCTTTGCACTTACCTAGTTTTCAAAGCCTAGTTCAATTGGAAAGGGTGGTGAAAATGAAACGTTATGTACACAATCCCTAGAGTGTGTGGAGAACGGGTATACATAAGAACCTAGAGATTATACTGGTAGTGGCTCCTCTAGTCACAAAGTGAAAAAACACCACAAAATCTACAAATTAAACAACTTAAACATATGACTTTTAAAAAATATCTACTTGTTTTCTTTGACAAAATATACCCCAAAAAAGTGGCTTGAAAATGGTCACTTTGTTTATTACTTAGACTAAGTGTTTAATGTGGGCCTAATGGTTAAGAGCATGTGTTTCCTCCTAAGAGGTCATATGTTTAAAACCAGAGGGGGTAGAATATGTATGAAGTGGGACTCTTGTCCCACAAAATAGGGGGTCTCATACACCAATTTGGTGGCAAAGGTGTCTTGTCCCACAAACAAGGGAAACCTTAAAATTGGATGATAATAATAATAATGTTATACTTGTAGATTTGAATTCATATTGAATGAGTTTATTCTTTAGATGCTCCTTACTAAAAAATCACCACTACTTCAAATATGACATAAGGTTAAATTATAATTAATTATAACATATATTATTAATAATAAATAAACATCCAAAAATTTAAAAAACAATATGAACACAATAATTAACCATGAAAAAGCATTCAACCCTATTATATAAAATCTAACTTCTAAACTATATGGGTAATCATTCTTGTTCAAATTTGTTTTCGTTATAATATGAATAGACACATCCCAAAAAAATCATAACTCACTTAATGCTACAAATATTATTCTAATGGTTACTAGATTTTTAAAATAAATGAAATAAAAAAAATATTTGGCTTTTTAATTATTAAATCTTTCACTATTAAAAATATTCTTTAAAATATTTATATTATATTTTATTATTTACTCATTAAAGTCATCATTTACAAATTAGTAATAACTAAATTAAAATTTTAAACTTTTTAGTCAAAAAGAAATCACATACCATGATAATTATAACAAACGATGTTGAAGATTGTCGATCTATGAAATATTTGCTTTAATTCTAAAATGCGTGATTCAGATGTATTAAGAAGATATTTTTAAAGATAGTGTTTAAATTTTGAAGAAACCGTCTCCCATATGAATCATGACTGTAATATAGGGTTATAACATCATATATTTATGTTATATATGCCCTCTCAAGCTCGTCCCACATACATTATAGTTTAGGGGTTTAACATCATATATTTATGTTATAATATTATGTGTGACTTTTCGTAAACATGTCAATACTATGCATCATTTATAAAACATAAAACATTATTTAAAAAAAATGCGTTTATTAAGGTTATGTTATATCTCTATTATCGTTATATCACGATTCTGTTGCATTTGTGTTACTATGCAGTTTCAATTTGTTTATCAATTACATTGATCTTAGCTTCAATTTGTGTATTAAATACACTCAACATATAAAATATTGTCATTGTCATGCATTATAACATTATAATTGTAACGGATAGTAGTTCTATAGTTCAAAAAGTAGGTTGGTATACAAAAATCTTCTTATAAAGACTCCTTCGTATGTTTGATATAAGTAGTTATATATCTTGGATTTGAAAATGCTCTTCGCCATCTAAAAATATTTTATTTCGTTCTGATTGGTAAAAATCTTCTTATAAAAACTCCTTCGTATGTTTGATATAAGTAGTTATACATCTTGGATTTTAAAATGCTCTTAGTTATCTAAAAATATATTTTTTGGAATTTTCTTTTTACATAATCACATAATAAAATCTCTAAATTATAAAAAAAAAAAAAATTTATAATTGATAATTTGGCCATGTCTGGAAGGATTTATTTTTATTTATAAAGTTAATTAGTATAAATCATCTTGATTTATGATTTATCCAAATTTCCCAAAACTCAAATTTTCTCACTGAAGACTCTTTGTCCTATTAAAGCTTTAGAAAAGATTGTATGTCCATGGATTTTTCTCTTAAGTTGCTAGAAGAATGTACAATAATTCTGCATAATATTATTTTATTATATATAAATTTGTTATCTTTATACACAAATAATTTTATTTTATTTTTATTAAAAATATTATAATATAATTAGCTCAATAGATATAGATATGTACGAAAATTTTTGTTTCGAAATGTCTTATAATTTTATAATTTATAATTTTAATGTAATAGATATGACATGTATTATATTTGAGATAAATAGAGATCATTAACAGGTTTTTAGATGTTTTAAGTTATATTTGAACATAAAATTGTGAAATATTAGGATTCATGGTGTTTATATATATGTATATCACTTTCCTATTTTTGTTCGTAATTTTATTAAAACTCTTGT
>APFE030623120.1:0-18831 GCA_000404065.3 Pinus taeda
ATGTAGCCGCACATCTCTTCTCAGAGATAAGCTACCATCGTCCTAGCTGGTTTATTTCCAATTCTGGTTGTAATCATATTTCGGTATTTTCCACTAGTGAAATGAAGTGTTATTTCTGCTGCATCTCTTTATTTATGGTTATCGCATCTCTGTATTTATGGTTATCTCTGTAATCTATTGCGTTCCTGTTTAAATCTGGATCAACACCCCTACTCAAAACTGTTTGGCACCTACCACAATTGGAGCTACCAAAAAAGCGAAACAAAATGGTAAAAAAGGAGAAACTTCAAACTCCTCCAAAATCATGCAACCCTACGCGTTATGTGAGGAATTTGGGCACCCAACTCCTATATGTCCCAAAATAGACGAATTAAAAACAATAATGAATGCGTCCAACACATTAGTAACCACAGCTCCACCAAAATGAGAGAAATTCGTACCCTTACGTAACAAGGAAGGACGCACAAACCATGCATGCCCCATATGCGATAAATATGGACAATACACTCATCATTGTCTGAATATCCCAGACCTTCAAAAGACACTGAAAGGTCTAATCCAAACCATCGACAATGATTCCATAGTGCCAACCCCTCCTCCACATAACTAAAAATTCCAAAACATCTTCTACATACAAGAAGAGGCATCATCTAGCTCCGCGCCCGCCTACAACACACAAGGGCAGAATAAGCCATATTTTCACCCCTCTACTTTACCATGTGCTATATGTGATGACCCTACCCATCTAGTAGATTGGTGGCCAGAATTATGGACACACTACCAAGTCCAACCCAACACACTGGAGGCCACAAGAAATAGGTCTAGGCATCAATACCACGTTATTACTACATGTGGGGAGAACCATCATAAAAGGAGGTGCCCTCACCTTCCTCAATTCCACAAAACAACAAATTTCATATGTAACTTCGCAAAGGAAAATCCCTATATATTGGACTCAGATACAAAATCCTTAGAACCCTCCGGACGAAGAAGGACCCCTAGATTTCCTATGTGTGTTCAAGGAGAAAATATGGCTAGGTCCCCGCCATTTCATCTCCCATCAGCATCGTCCAGCTAGACCAGGACAAAAGATATCAAAAAACACCTGGTAAATAAATTCTCCTGTTACATCCGCATTATGCAACAAACCCAATCATTTGATTAATAAATGTCGTGAACTGAGTAGATTCAATGATATCTTCTGCTTAGTAGCGTAGATTCCCTATAAGCACCTCTCAAACCAAGAAAAAATTGTGTGGTGTTATTATCGCATATGCTCTCAATTCCACCACACAAGGAATTGTCAGTACCTTACACAGTTTCATGCAACAAGAGCAGCACTAAAACAAACCCATACAAACAGGCCACGCCATAACAAAACCTTGCCTTAGAGACAGATACCCCCACAAGATATCCTGCTTCGTCATAGCAAAACCTCATCCTAAAGATGGATAACTCCACAAGATATCATATTTCACAATGACCAGACCTCGCCCCAGAGATGGATACCTCCACAATATATCCAGACATACAGAAAAAAAGAAGCATCAATATCCCATGCCATAAGTAGCACCTCCTCTCATACAATTTGTGTGGTTAGCACCGAACCACTTCAAAGAAACCACGTGCATGGCACACCGAAAATTCGAAACTATTTGGAAGGGCCTATACATCATCAAACATTGCCTCCACAAGGATACATACTATTAGAGCCCGATGGGACTTGCCTAAAAAAGCTCGTCAATGGTCTCTACCTCAAAAAAATTCACCCATAAAATGTTAGAGTAAGCATGTATCACTCTCTCATCTCATGTAAACAGATGGATCTTCCGCCATCTTATCACCACGGGTTCGCTGACGGCGCATCTCGAAGGTCGGAAAATCTCATTGTTGTAGCATGGGCCATATACTCTCCTCACCGAGCACCTCATCTCTTCAATGGGTTGTCTCAGGTCAGCCACCAACAATCAAGAAGAATATGATGTCATCATAGGCCTCTTTTCCCATGCCCACCACCTAGGTATCTGTCACCTACATGTATTCCTTGATTCCCAGCTCGTAGTATCCTAGTTAAATAGGATGTTCCAAGTCTGTGATCCATGCCTTTTTCGCAAGTATCTACATGCACAAATGTTAGCTAGACATTTTGATCAAATCACATTTACACATATACCTAGAGATCAAAATCATATATTTGATCGCATCAATAATCAAATCCTGGATTGGCATGCATCACACATATATAACCATCAAGATATCAACACAAGATAGATCTAGAAACACAAACACAAAAATACACCAAGAAGTATGGACATATATATCACATTATGAGAGCCGCCAAAAAAATGCCTCGTATATACATCAAAAAATATATGTGGGTACAAAAAATCACTCGCCCAAGACCACGAAGAATAAGTCATAAAAAAATACAGGGGAGCATCTTCATAAATGGGTGCTTGCCCTGGTGCATATTTTATCTCAACCCAAAACAAAGGTACATAAACAGCCTCCCTAAGGCCCTAGTGGTGCCATCCGTGCATTAGGAGCCAATATGGGACCAGTTGTAGCTGCCACCATAACAATATGGCACAAATTCGTTTGATGCTCCCGCTCCTAGGACATCGTCGTCTCAACCACAATCTATGGAAGGTGAGCCCATCCCTCAAAGGGCACACCTCCAATCAAGGTCTCCACTAGTCTCCAGGAGTCATTTACCACTGTAACTCTGCGTCTGCAGCATCTCGTCACGCCTCAGCCTCCTTAGCTCACACGACCAATCTCTCTGTAACCATATCCCCTATTTGGAGGGCCCACCAATCTCCATCCTATGTTGTGTGCCAATCTCTCTGAATCATCACAAGGAGTAACCGTTGGCCTCGATACTCGGGGTCTCTAAGGAAAAGGCATGTCCCCTGTTATCACAAAATCCATCACTGAAGGGCTGCTGATCAGGTAGACTCTGTGTAACTGTTTCAGACCAATATTTTAGCTAAGGATTAGCCTCCCTAGCCTGAGAGGGCTCTCTCAAGAAAGTTATTGATTTTGATTGTTGATAAGAGGGCTAACTCTAGTAAAGTAAATTTAATAAAAAGGTTGGCTGGATAGACATTACAAATACTTCCATTGGGCTTATGGAGTTGATCACATTTAATAAAATATAACACTACTCATACATAGAAGTCAGGGCAGCAATGTTTAAATACTCAAAACATCATCTCACAGGAACCTCAGTTTACAAATACACACAGGAAGTCAGAGCAGCATAAGTGAATTCTGAGTGATTGTGTATTCATACAACTGTAAAAACATTAAAGATAAAACAAAACCACACATCTTGAGCATTTGAAACACTGTAAGAATCCTGAGAAGATAAGCAGCAAATTATATTACCAAACTGAGTTTTTACACAAGCCAAAAGCAATACTCTGTCTCTCAAAAATATCCAACCTCTGTTACAAAGATGATTCAGCTATATATAGCAACACAACTCTAACTAATCGATATTCCTCCTCTAGCATGAGGGGAATTCGATTCTGCCTATGATGACACCTACTAACTTTCAACTAACTAATAATTACAGCTGACTATTAATCGACAGCGCTGGAATCCTAAAACAATTAAAATTCTAATTCTACTAGATCTTCTAGACTTCTAAATCAAATAGGACTCAAATTCTATAACAGCCTTGATCTTCAATCATTATCGTTCTCTGACACCTGGAGTTTGGCTGAGATAGCTGTGATGAACCTTTAATGCTCCATGTTTGTCTTCAATGACACATCCTTTCTGTTGCCCTGAAACATAGGCCCCTGTTTGTCGGTCCTTGATGTGCTGTAGGCTGCATTTTGGGCCATAATTCAATTGCCGCATCAACTATGCTTCTGTATTCCATGATTAAGTCCTATATTTTCATATGCTTTGAACAACGCCAAAGTGATCAAATTTGAAGGGCAGGTCTTAATTTTATTTAGAAGGGCACATATTCAGGTCGCACTTATATAATGAAAAGCATAAAAAAAAAAAAGGCAATTCAATTGACAACAGTAAATTATTTTCAAATTTCTTTTTATTTTTTCACAGGAGAATGGTGGAACAACAACCCCATGGATGTTGTGTATAAGGCAGGTCTGATATGAGCCGCAACTAATATATCGGATGCATTTACCATTAATGGATAAACAGGAGACCTATATTCCTGCTCCAGTTCAGATAAGGATTAATTTTGTAGGAAATTTTTGTGACCAGAACGTTCAAGCCAATATACAAGTAGCTCAATCAGATTTAAGTTTATTGCATGAACGAAAAAATTCAGTAAAATTCTAAACAGGTTTAGGATTCAACAAAAGAGTGTACAAAGGTGTATATGTTTTTGGTATCTCCTTTTTTAATATGAAAACATACCAGGAATTGGGAATCCGTAAACAAATCAAATCCAGTATGTTAGGAACCCTGTTGAATGCGCTTCTCTCCAAGCATAAATTGTGCTTAAACCTTGCTTGACAGGTGTTCGTTGAATGATGAATCTATGCTCCTCTCCAGCTTAAATCCTCGTTAAACCTTGCTTTGGGCAGCCTTCAGTCACAACCCAGTGAAATTACAGACCTAATACATGGCCCATATTGACATCTAGTCGCTCTCAATTGAAACTACCAAATGTAATGGTATCAAAGGGTAACTGTGACATAATAATTAATAAGAACTTCCATCATATGCAAAATTAGAAAAAAAACTCAAAAAGAAACTGTTGTTTTTGAAATGGGAGCAACTCAGAAACTGCCAAATGTAATGGTATCAAAAGGTAATTGTGACATAATAATTAATAAGAACTTACATCATATGCACAATTAGAAAAAAAAACTCAAAAGGAAAATGTTGTTTTTGAAATGGGAGTTTCTGAAATGGGATTTAAGTTTTAACATGAAAAGAAATTTACAAATTCAACATTCCTAAAATTCTAATTTCAGAAAAAATGAAATTTAAAAAAAAAGGTTGACAATTTGACAACACTTCTTCAAAAATTTTAAGATATTATTCCAATTTTTTTTTTAAATGACAAAAATCAAATTTTAAATTTTTTTTGACTGGTAAAATTTTCTCTCCACTTCTCTGACGTGCCAGAGACCCTTTGAAGGGCTCTGACGTGTTCAATTTTGATCCATGAACGCCAGATATCCTTCGTATTTGTCTTGTGTGACAGCTGGCAGTGATGGAGAGACTTCTTCACTCTGTATTCTTGACAACTTCAATGACTCAGTTTTGCTCTGCAATGCCAAAGCTTCATTCTTTGGTTGAAAGATCTGTTTTAGGCGATAGCTGACATCTGCTTGACCAAACAAGCTGTTCTCTGTAGCATATTCATACGCTGTTTCTGCATCAGAGCTGTGTTTAAACACAACTTGAGCAGAACCTGAATTAAAATAAATTCTTGTTCCTGAAACATTCAATGGCCCAAAACGTGCAAACTTTACTTTTAACTGCACTACAGAAGGTAATGCAAATCCCTGAGGAAATTTCATGCAAAGCGCCATTGGTCCTTCAATTGCTTTAGATGAATCAGATGACTTTTTCAAAGGAAGATTTCTTAGGCTTTGTCTACTGCTCCTGCACTGATTCTTTTAAATCTGTTCCTGAAAGGACTGATGATTTGTGGCCATTAACTTTTAAACGAGACCTCTTTGGTATGGATTCCAAATCTTTTAGCTTCCTTAATCTTTTCAAAGAACCAGAACCGTCAGACTGCACATCTAACTTCCATTTCCTATTTTCTTTTGCCTCGAGAGGTTGACTTCTGCCATTTTTAAAGACATGAGGCATAGAATTTTGCATCTTGGAATTTGTTAAGGGAGCAACTTCATTTGGTTCTGAATTGCCATTTTCATCAGCTAAGGGATCCTTGACATTAGGATCATTTGACTCTGACAAGGATGACAAGAGATCAGACTCCCTTCTAGCATTTCTGTTCTTAGTTTCCTGAAGATCTCTGACCTCGTTTAATGATTGAACATTTTTAGATGCCTCCAAAGATGACATTGAAGTCAGACTTTTCTGATAAACCAGAGATCTGTACTTTAGGAAGAAATGAGATACCTTTGATGGACAGTCCCTTTCAATCCCATAAAACGGATCCAATGCA
The DNA here is from genome assembly GCA_000404065.3 of Pinus taeda. Taxonomy (NCBI): domain Eukaryota; kingdom Viridiplantae; phylum Streptophyta; class Pinopsida; order Pinales; family Pinaceae; genus Pinus; species Pinus taeda. The sequence continues at coordinate 6,134 of APFE030623120.1, forward strand.
AGAGATAGAAAATCATTCATAAGTAGACAAAGAAGAGATTCAGAATTTTCAGAATGCACTTCTCTACATAGGAACTCATTACCTTCAGATTGATCAGACAACATGGGGGCACATCCTTTATCATCTTCTGTCATTGCAGCCCTTCTGTAATTATGAGAAGCAGAATTGACCACAACTGTACCTGTTCTTTCATCCTTAGGTTCTTCCGCGATGCTTTCCACAACCTCAGAAACTTTACGCCGTTTCTCAGTTGGCTCTATTTCACCAGGCAATCTTGTCTCATTGTTATGATTTTCTTCACTTGGGTAACTCCTACAACCAGGGGTATCTTGCAGAACTGAAGATTTTGCAAATTTCACAAGTCTTTTAAAGCCTTTTGTTTTCTTAATAACTGCATGATCTAAGCTAGCCGCCAACTCTGAACTTGGCACAACATCAGCATCGCCAATATCAGATGAAGATATTAGCAACTCCTTAGCAGTGTTCTTAAAGTCAGTATCCAATTGAATGGCATAAGCCTTCCCTTGTTCTGGGCAACCTTCACAAGGGCTACTCTCCAATCCTCCAGATATACAATCATCTGCGTGTGGAGGTCTATCACCGCTATACCTCTTGTCAACATATACATGCTTTATAAAGTCCCGAAGCCTATCAACATTGCTGCTGTCTGGGAGTTGATGACGTGGATCAAAGTTTTCGAAATATATTTCTTTTGCTTTCTGATTGCCACCTGTAATTGACCCACAATGCATGTCTACATAAGGCTCATCCCCGGTGAGGAGTTCCGACATGACTATTCCGAATGAATAAACATCAATTTTATCAGTTACCATGCCGCTTTTCCCACTAAGAAGCTCTGGTGCCATCCATGGCAATGTTCCTCGTACACCCCCAGAGACCAAAGTTCGGTGCTTTACCTTTGACAAGTCCATATCATCAATCTTACAAACTGGTCGATGTGGATCTCTCATATTAACAAGAAGATTTTCACACTTCAAATCAAAGTGGACTACACCCTTTTCATGCAAATATTTCATGCCAAATGCAGCATCCATAGTTAAAATCAATCTTTTGCGCTGATTAACAGTTCTATCCTTCTTGCGTAATACTTATATTTTGAATTCATGGATGAAGACAAAATATTTGGACCATATAAAGATAAATCCATGTTTTTGGATGTCCTGTTAATATCCTCACCCATTTTACCATTCAAGCAGGTTTTATCCTCTTGTATGTATAGCCAACAAAATTCAAGTCCTTTGCTGTCAACATCTTCTGCCATGGTCCTGATCCTGCTTTCGTCTGAGATGGAGGTTCAACTTCATCAAACTTTTCAAAGTTTTGTGTGTCCAGTTCCCCGTTGACCCCTAGAAAATATGCTGCCTCCGACTAAGCATCTCTGACTTCTTCATTGCATAATTTAACCTCTAACATTGATCCATGAAAGCATAATGTGCAGCTACAGCAGTTTCGTAGCGCGCTATGAAACTGTTGAGTGATTTTAAAAAAAAAAAAAAAAAAAAAACACAGCTTCAAGTTAAAAGTTCAACTCCCTTGATCTTACCTTTGCTTTAAAATCTTTTCAGTGATAACAGTAGGAAAGCAAGTTCAAACTTCCACCTTCAGGATGCACTGTTGTGCTACCTAGGACACCATTCTGTTCCTTCAAGTGAGTGTGTCAAGCTAATATGGGAGGCACATCACAATTCGGTAGTAGGGAACTTTGGTGTGGAGCAAATAATGGTAGTGCTACATAAATATTTTTATTGGACAAAACTTTGATAGCGTGTGGGCAAGTATATCAGGTCTTGCACTGCATGTGGCATTTCCAAACCAACCATTAAGAAGCAAGGACTATACACCCCTATTCCTACTAAAAAAACTTGGGAATCCATGTCAATTTAACATATATTTGGCATTCCTTCTACAAGTCATGGTAATGGATTTGTGTTTATGGTCATTGATGGATTTTATAAGATGGCCATTATGATTGCCCACATGAAGAATATCACAACAAAATCCTCTACCAAGATCTTCTTCAAACAAGTGTGGGTACATTTTGAGATCACATAGATCGTTATATCAAATAGGGATATAAGGTTCCTAAGCACATTTTTGTCAAGCATCTATTCATTTCTAGACACCAAGCTCACAAAATCAATTTCCTTCCATCTCATGACTGATGAAATGATAGAGGTTGTCAATAAAATGATCGTGCACATTTTGCATGTTACAACTCCAAGCATCCATGTACATGTGATAGTCATCCCTATGCTCATTATAGTTACAACAAAGCTCTCCATATCTCAATGGGATATAGCCCATTTCAATTGGGCCTAGGTTTTTAACCATTAGATCTCATTGATGTCACACTGCCCCTTGCAGCTATATAGCTAGAATCTACACATGTTCAATCTAGAGATGAAAAAGCTACCAGGTTTATTCAAAGAATTCAACAAATCTGCCAACAGGTCCATGATATCTTTCAAAAATCCAATACTAAGTACAAACAACACCATGATCAACATCCGATGCCACACACATTTCAAGTTGGAGACAAGGATTGGTTTCATTTTTAGAAGGAATGCATTACAGGGGTGCATCAAAAGCTTCAACCACTCTACTATGGACTTCACACCATCACCAATGTTATGGATGATAATTATTTTGAGCTAATTACCCCACCATTCCGTCACTTGCACCTCATGTTAAATGAGGACTGCCTTCAACCATACTTTCCACCATTGTTGGACACATTAGGAATCATAAAGTAGCTAACACTGATAGAGCTCAACCTAGATTGTATTAAATGAGACACAATCTATTATATTGTGGACACATAGATTTAGAGCACTCGCTAATAGAGGGCCCAACTGTATTTGGTTTTCAAAGAAATCCAACCCCTACACTAAGGCATGTGGCTCACTAGGGGCCAAGGTCAATGGAATTTTTCCCATATAATGGAGGCACTCAATGCAATGAGGACCATTTTCTTCCTAGGAGGGAGGAAAAATCCCAATGGATATCAATAGCTACCCACTTTTTCCACTGATTTACAACATAGTTTTCTATTTTAGTAGCTTTTCTATAGTTTTTTAGGTCCTTAACTTCCAGAGCCATTTTCAGGCCCTAAAGAATGTTTTTTGGGGAAAGGAACACTTGCACTCTTTATTTTTTTATTGCAATTAGAAAATTTACTTCTCAAATTAGACCTTTCCAATGGGATATCATGCATGCCAAACAAATATTGTATGCCAAAGTTATAACCCTAGGAAATCGATGTGAGAACTTAGCCCATTGAGGCCCACAAGCCTTTTGGTGCTTCATCTCCTAGGGTTAGGTTTTTGCATGTTTATGGTTTCCCATTGCTTCTTTATGATAAAAATGCCTTAAGTCTCATTATAAGATAGTTCAATGAAGGCACATAATTGTCACATCTCTTCTTAGAGATAAGCTACCCCCATTCGAGCTACTTTATTTTCATTCTACAATTTATACAATTTCAATATTTTTCATTTATTAGTAGAAGTCAAGTTTCACTGTATCTACGTGTTTTGGTTATGAATCTATATATCATTTCATTCCACCCATGATATTTGGGTAGGCTATGGGATTAGTGGGATTCTAAGTGAGCTTGTTGAGCTAGTATTGATGGAGGAGAGTGGCCTTCACGACTCCACTATTAATAATTGAGTGGGATATTTTCCTCATGGCTTGATGATTTGGCTTAGGGGTGGCCAACTTCAAAGGATAGAATAGGAAATTGAGCCTAGGTTGGGTGGAAAGTGTCTCAGCCTTCATAAGTTGCAAGAAACTATGCAACATGATCAAATAAGTGCCCTTATGGACTTCAAAAATGCAATGTAACTTGTGTTAAATGAAATAAAAATGATGTTGATGGTTGTGTATATTTATGTCCTTTCCTATTGAATTTTATGTGAACAGATATATATATTATATAATATATATAATATATATATATATATATAATATATATATAGGAAATATTTTAATGTAATGAATTATTAAGCAGAGTCTCATAAAAACTATTAGTGGGTTGTCTAACCCTTATATATAGTTGTAATAGGCCTTTTGACAAGAAATAGGGCATAGTTGAGAAGATAGGGGACGTTAACCCTCATAGTCTTGGCACAACTTTCATGGCTTAGATATGAATGTTGGGTCTGCACTAGCCTTAGGAAAAGAGCCCCTAATATGTAATGAAGGATAGGTTGTTGAGTTAATTGAGAAACATGATTATGGGATTAAAATCCCATGTAAAGAATAACCGTAATGCAAAAGTAAAACACTTTAATACTTTGAGAAGGGAATCTTCATGGGACATATTATATAAGATGATAACCATTTTACTAATGACTCTTGGAGTGTGTAGATCTAACATAACACATAATTGAGATTTAAGGCCCCTTAACTATTTATTATTGTAAATAATATTTATGGGACAATTATGTGGTTGAGCATATGAAAGGTAAGTCTATTTTGAGATATGAATATTAGGTAGTCTTCCGATGTTTATGCCATAGAAGGATTATGTTCCTTGTGAAGATAGGCCTTGGTGTTAGCCTTTAACTATGGATTTAATGAGCTTGAATCCATGTGTGCATGAATTCAAATGAGTGAAAGGTTTCCCATATGTGAAAATAGTGAAAAGTAGCTTCATTTTGACTCCTTGGAGAAAAATCCATGGCTATGGATGAGGAGATGTATATGCCTTCTTAGGTTGGTAAAAGACTTAATTTCCTTAGAAGGAGGTTTAGAAAAGTAATTACACTTTTAAATTTGAATATGGTCAAAGGAGACATGATTTTCCACCAATGGGAGACCTACAAAAACAGTTAATTTTGTGTCTTGGATTTTTGTCCCTACCCCCTACTCATATGGGTCATTGGGGCAATGAGAAAGGGCTAGTAGAGTAAAGAAGCTAAAAGGGTGCAAAATTTTAGAGAGATGTGGGTGTTTAGGATATCTAGATATTCTAACATTTGGGACTTTTAGTAAATGTAGAAGACTAGTGAGATGTAATTGTTCTAGATATCTAGATATCTAAATATCTGAACCTCTGGGACTTTTGGTAAGTGCAACACTTTTACAGAGTTCAACTGCTCTGAATATCTAGATATCCAGATATTTAGAAATCTAAAAGTTTGTTTATATTCCAACCTTTGATCATCTAGATGCTAGCAAAGTAGTGCACATGAGAGACACGTGGAACCGATGTAAACAAACCCTAAATTGTGCAAGTGAGCAGAAGTATGATCTGTCACTACTGGCATGGCATGTTGACAGGTTAGGTTGACATGGCATATTGATGTGTCACTACTTATGTGGCATGGAGGATACAGAAAGATGATATGGCTTGCTAACATGGTGTGATGACGTGGAAAAAAAATTGTTGTGAAGTCAACATTGAGGTTGTTGTGGTACCTGTTGTGGTGGGTGACAAGGAGTTAAAATATACAAAAATATAAGATTTGTAAAAATGACATTTTAAGGTTTTTTTTCTAGATATCGAATGTTTTAGATATCTAAAAATGTAGATATCTAGAATGGATAAATCTTAACATGTGTTGATTATGATAAGGTTGGAAAATGATGACATGGTGCAAAGGTTTATAATGATAAGGTGGAGGCTAGGTGGAAATTGTCATGGAATCTTCAAAAGCAAATGATTTGGAAATTTAGTTCTTTAATAAAAAGAGGAATTATGAGATTTTTGGAGAAGTTGATTTTAGAAATTCGGGGATCCGAAGATCTAGATTCAACTTTTCTATTAAAAAGGATTTGTTGGAGCTTTTAGATGCCAAATTTTCCAGATATTCAAAAATCTAGATATCTGGAAGTTTTTCCTTTTTAACAAAAAGGATTATTTGAAATGACCAAATATTGATATGACCTGACATACCTTGTGTCTAGCTTGTGGATGTCGCATAGTGCAATCAAGACTCATAGGTGTGGTATTGCCACATGTCAGATGACATGACACTATGTGGTGGTGACATGTGGGCATGGGACTACCACATGTCAATGGTATGTTATGTTGATGTGGCATAAATAATGAAAGTTTTAAGGGCCATAATTTTATGTCTAGAGCTTGGGATTTTATGAAATTTATATCATTGAAAAGCTTTAGATGAACATAAGACAATTGTGGCCTCAGAAAAAAGGTTAATATACTTGGGATTTTATGAAATTTATATCATTGAAAAGTTTTAGATGAACATAAGACAATTGTGGCCTCAGGAAAGAAAAAAAAAAGAAAAAAAAAGAAAAAAAAAGTTAATATAGTTAAAAGAGGAAAAAATTTATATACTTCGCCTCCATAAAATGACCTTAGGAATTGAACATATACATTTTCTATTCTAAAAAAAACTTTAAAAAACTAAACATATTACACTATCTAACTACCTTTAATCCCTCTTTATCTTGATTCCCTTTTTACTTTACTTATTCCTGCAATAACATATGAAATGAAACTAAATCTATATTAAATAATGTGGAAATTAAACCATCAAACATATATTATCTTCATTAAATACATATATTATCTTCACAAAATCGTTATTCTTTAGATATAACAAATTTTAACATCTTTGAAGTATATTAAGATGCCAATTGGATAAACTTACACTCTTTGATAAAATCCCCAATGAATTTTAGTATATAAGATTTAAAAATTATTTTATATTCTATTAGTAAAAAATAATGCATCTACCAAAAAAAGAATTTAGTTTATGAGAGTTTAGTTTATCATTTTATAAGTGAAATTGAAATTTGATACCATTATTAAAATATTTCTAAAAATCACATCAATTAAAATGAGGTGCAAAATAATCCTGTGAATATAAAAAATTGCAAAGGCACACAACATATGTTTAAATGCATTCCTTTTAAATACTTCATTTCAAATAAAAATCAAAGATACATTGATATTGTTAGAGATTTCATTATATTAGTTAATCTATATTCCAATAAATTAAAGCCATTGCACCATAAGATTCAGAAATGTTTTGGTCAGGGAAGGAGTTGAGATGGTCAATAAATTTTTTTATTTATATTTGTTTTTAAGTAAAATAAAATCTATAAATTTTATATCACATTAATATTATATGAATTTATTTTCTTATTTGAATTTATTTGAGTGGTTAAAAAATGATTATTTTAATTTTTTATTAGTTGATTATATTAAATTTTTATTAAGTATATTATTGTAAATATTTTGAATGGGCTAAACCATGCATATTTTAGGAATGGTTATACAACAAAATATTTAGAGAAATGTCTAAATTTTGACACTAGCTATTTACAAAAATAGAATAATCGTGCGTAAATAATTTTTGAAAAGTATTACGAATATATATATCAAGACAAATATTATTAGCATTGAGAAAATATTAAAAAAACCATTGAACATATTACTAAATAAAAAAAAAAATTGGCTATGAGCTTTCTCATTCTTTGCACTAGTTGGGAAATTCTAATCCACATTAATCATATCCATATCTCCCTATTGTTGTTGTATTGTTTTCTCTTGTTTAGCTTCCTCCATAACAAACACAATAAATAACAAAGAAATTAGATGTGATGGGAAATTATTTCTTATCATACACATTACTAGGTGTGAAGAGCAATGCACTCAACTTGAAGATCCTTTGTTTTCCTCCTCTAAGTATGCAAACTTTTCATAATGAAGACAACTTTGAAATTCCTTACCTCCTCTTAGAAGTGTATTCTACTAGTTATTAAAGAGATTGAGTTGTAGTTATTACTGAGATTGAGTTGTAGTTATTATTGATACAATCCTCTTATCACTTTAAAAAAGGTGAATTTTAGTAGTTTCACATAATGGGCATGTCATAGAATTCCTTGATCCATCTTGATATTAAAACATAACACTTATACAATCCCTTGATCTCCACCCACAACACTCAGACTAACAAGCCTATGTCTGCAATCCAATATTTCGACATAGAAATAAATGTGGAGGACAAAATGTTGAGCTTTAACAAATTCAAGTTGGTAGGAGAAATGCCATCTAGAACAATAGACACCTTCAAAGTAGAGAAATAATTCATACAAGAAATGCAAGGTTAGTAGAAATGGAGAGCCACATGGACCAATGCAACCTAGAGTACATTATCCCAAGCTGTCAAACCACCAAGTTTAGAACCCACAATTCAAAGCTAGAAATAGAGCCAAATCCTTGCATACTAGGGTCAACAAAGCATAACTTCCAACAAAGTTCTAGAGATAGGATCCCATAGAGATAAACTAGAAAAGTTTAAATGTAATGTAGAGCCTGAATTTAGACTAGGTTGAAGTAATACCATGAACAACAAACCAAAGAAGTAGCACAAATCCTCAAGCAACAAATAAATAACGAGAATCATTATCCTTATAAGGAAAAAAAAATGAAACATTTATGAATTTGATTCTACATTAGCTTTTCTATGTGCAAGGGTACTACAAATTGAATGCTCCTTAGCCACCATATATGGCAATCAACCACCCCATGCATAAATACATGTCAAATGTTTTACATCCAAGAGCACTTCATGATAATGGATTAAGAGGAAGGGGATACGGAAAAACACTTCCCACTTTTTAACTTTAAATCATTTCATAAAAAAGAAAGCCTTGTTGACTAAACTACCTATTTACTTGATGGTTAAGCAACACATCTTTAAATCATTTCATAAAAAAGAAAGCTTTGTTGACTAAACTACCTATTTACTTGATGGATAAGCAACCAAAAGATGTGATAGAACTTAATACTTGTGAAGTAGATGACTTCTTTCTTCATTCTCTTAATTATTCTTAATAAAATACCAATACTTAGAAATGACACTTTTAACATTAATTTGATAATCAAAATCATTTTTTTTTAATAAAAATATTTCTGATATATTTTTTATTAATAATTCGCAATCCGTAAAGAAAAATCATATCTTCATTTAATTATTTAAAACTTTACCAATCTCCACTTTTATATATATCATGTACCATCCTTTTAATAACATCATTTTAATATAAATATAACGTACTCTTTTATTACTTTTTAATTTATTAAATGTATTCATCTTAATCTATTATTTAAAACTTTAAATAATCTCCATAAATATAATTACAATTTGTTACTTTTTAATTTATTAAATTTAATCATCTTAATCAACTTCTATCAATTGATAGCTAAACCTATCACTATTAGGCTCTTGTGCACATCATCCGATTGACTTTTGCTATTGTGCACATAGTCCAATTGACTTTTACTTATAATCCGTTAAGCTAATAATTATTTTTATCTGTGATGATGGGAGCTGAACACTTAAACTTATCACTATTTGGAAGTTAGTGTCGATAATTGATCTAAGTAATAGCCGATAACTATATGAACTATTTGAATGTTCTACGTAAAGGTAGTAAATATATGAACTATTTTGGTGTAGTTTATAGGTTGGTTTTAAATTTTCTAGTATTGTGGTTTTAATGCTTTATATATATATTTTTAATGTTTTTTCAAATATTTTTATTTGGAATTTTAAAATGGCAGATATTAGTTATTGAGATTGTATAGATGAGATGTTTAATTTATCTAGTTTATGATGAGGAATGTGAATAATTAAGAGTTTAAGAGATTTTGAAATATGAATTTAAGGGTTATAAATATGTATTTATATGATTATCATTTATATAATGTAATTCAGATTTATTATGTAATTTTGTTTTGTGTTTTAATAGTGGTACTAGAGTAGGTTTCGCTAAAAAACCTATTAAATCTATTATTCTGAGTTTCTAAAGAATTATGAGGATTTTTCCTATTGTTTTTTTGGCATTTTGAAGCTTATCTATTATCTTTGACTTATTATGCTTATCCCTCAGCCCCTTAACATGCTATCCCTCAATCCTCAACTTAACTTTCTTTGTATGTTCGCACTTAAATGTTTGTGTGTATACATGGCAGGCTTAGTCTTTTGATCCCATGGGTGTCAAGTTTTTTATTGAAATTCAATGCCTTGTGCTATTAATGATGGCATTCAATTGTCAAGAGATCAAATCCAAAGACCCCTTTGATGGGCTTGTACTCTAGACCATCGAAAAGTGAGAGCCCAAAAAATAAAATTAGAATTTTCTTGTTAAACCTATTGAAAATTTGTGTTTATTGTAAGAATTTTTTTTGGTTAAATACAACGCCTATTGGATGAAGAATATGATAAGGACTTCATTGAAGCAAAAAGAAGCAAACAAATAAATTATTTGAACACCTACAAGAGAAAAAAATAAATTATTTGAACATCTAGAAGAGAAAAAGAAAAAACTATTTGAACATATAGAGTAGAAAACGTTTTTTGTATTTCATTCACAATACTTCTATGAAGCAGTTATTTAGGGAACATCATAATTCCAAGTGCAACAAAATTCATACATTAAGCTAAATGTGAAAGCCATCAATCAAATGCTACTATCAACTACATTTTGGAAGCCTTAATGGAAATGTTTTATTTATGATAAAATTTCTAGTACCACCAATACCTTTTATGTTGGTTTGGCTAGATCTCATGTTAGAACTTGCTCTATGAAAGGAAGAATCGGTGCCCATTCTAATATACTCAAATCCAATCCAATTATTAAGGTGCATCCACTAGGAAGGAACTAAAATGTGCGATTTTCCTGTAGTAGGCCATGAATTTATTTATTTTACCTTATTTTCATTGTTGTGTTTTTCTAGATGATTTGGAAACCATAAACATGCTTCTGTCTCCATCTCAAAGATCTAGTCAAATCCAATCCAATTATTAAGGTGCATCCACTAGGAAGGAACTAAAATGTGTGATTTTCTTGTAGTAGGCCATGAATTTATTTATTTTACCTTATTTTCATTGTTGTGTTTTTCTAGATGATTTCGAAACCATAAACGTGCTTCTATCTCCATCTCAAAGATCAGTCTCACCTGGCCTCCTCGTCCACTCATTTTGGTATAGTTTCTTCGCCTCCATCTATTTTTGGATCTTCAACAATATTAGCATTTGGAGGGCTATATTCTTTAACTCCTTTTGGAGTGACAAGCACAACTTTTGGAAGTACTCAATCATCTGGATTGTTTTCCACACTAGTTTTTGGAAGATCCACACCAACTTTTGGACAATCAAATCATTCCCTATTCAATGGCTTTCAAGCGTCCAACCCTATCCTGACATAAGATGCATTTTCTTTTAGTATTTTTGGTATGTCGTAGCTAACTAATTATGGTGGTTTTGGTGGTGTGTCGCACTATTATTGCAATATTTTTTCTTATCCATTTCACAAGATGTATCATAGAGAATCAAGAATTGGTAAGTTGCAAATAGTTTTTTAATAAGTTTTCTAGTTAAATTATGTTATAAACATGTGCATTTTCAATAGAAGCTAACATCCTCGTCTAGTTTACCACATGGTGGATCATGGTTTTTTATCTTCATCCTTGTGACTATTGTGGAAAGATTTTCATCTTCTCACTTTCTATCTAATAGTGGGGGAATAATACCAATGATCGATAGTCATGCTTCTAATTTTGAAGCCCTATCAATCAAGGATGAGCAAGCGATGTTGAACCATAGACAACAACATAGAATGAGCTAGAGTAATAGCCATGATGATCTAATTTAGAATATTAGTTTGTAATGCTAAGATCTTCCTTAGATTATTAACAAAATGCTTTCATTGTGCTTAAGGATTCATGAATTTTTGCAAGTAAAATGAAGAGTTCTTATGTTAATTTTATGAGTAATTTAACATAAACCAGAAACTGAACAGTAGCATAGACATGTATAGAAAATCATCATAAACACATTAAAACAAGCACATGATAATGGATTTCACCCCTCTTGGGCTACATCTCCTTGGTCCAGCTTCCAAGGGCTTGGGCCTCTCTATTATGCTCAAAAGTGTAAAAATATGTGTTTACAATGCTCAAATGCTTTTGAAAACTACTCCAATTAGCTCAACATGTTCAAAATGGTTATCTAGCTTCTTTTTGCATCCAATTTGGTGGGCCATAATCTTTCGACACTGACTACCCATCGAAAATTGAAATCGGCGGAGTCCTGCGGTCTTATTGACTATGAACCAGGCAAGCGATATGCGATTGCGAATAATGAACCAGGCAAGCGATATGCGATTGCGAATTGGCAAACCCGACAGAATTCTACTAGAACCATGGAAAATTTTAGGGGCAAATGTTCACCCTTTGGCGAAATTAAGGGGTTTTAAATTTTTTGTGGGCCAATATTTTGTATCATAGTACATTTTTATAAATCACCTCAAATAGTCCACCTTATTTTAAGGGAGAGGGTAAAAAAGGTAAATTTAACCGTTGAAATTAGGAGTTACAACCTTCCATTAGCCCTAATTTTCAAGAATAGGTTTTATTTAAGTGAATCCTATGGGCCAAATACCATATTTATAAAAGAGGTATGGTAAATTATTAAAAATATAAATAAATGACAGGTATGGTAATAAATAAAATATTCTTTATATTTACTCCATAAGTCACCTTATATACATGCAAGGGTGTAAACAAATAAAAATATAAATAAAGTGGAGGTATGGTAAATAAATAAAAATACAAATAAACTAGACGTATGGTAAATAAATAAAACCTCTTTTTATATTTAGTCCATAACCCTCTTTCTATTTATGAAGGC
>APFE030623120.1:22921-47056 GCA_000404065.3 Pinus taeda
CTATGATGGCCATTATGTCAAGCCAAGTGGTCGCACTCCTTTGATCGTGAGCACGATTGTGATCAAGATGGGAGACTTCATAGTCTAGATTGATTGTTTAGCAGTGATAGTTAGTGGGCTCATTCACAAAAGCTTCTATTTCACTAATCCTTTTTATAGAGTTTTCAGATTCAATTCCCAAACGTTTTAATTACACTAAAGAGTTGAGTTTTGAGAGAGTTGTGATTCACAGTGTTAAGTATAGCAGATAGGACACTTGAACGAAGACAAGCATAGTAGAGGTATCAGACTCTACTATAAGCTTACCTGCATATTATAAGGGACTTGGTTGGCTTTTTATAATTTTATAAACAAGTTCCATGTCGTGGAAATGTGAAAAAAAACAGTGATATTGCCACCATGTGGCTCTTGTCATATATGGTTTTATACTTTTTCAAAAAATTCTCTAAGAGTTCACAATGTTAAGATTCACTAGGGCTTTACAAAGTTTTATTATTTATTGAAAGACTTGCCAAGATATTACAAGATTTTATAATTGAGTAAAATATTCACCATGCCTCGTGAGAGATTCGCCAAAAAATTATATATACATATTATATTATTGATAAAATCACCTTCCATTTTTCCTATATATCATGGAGATTCGCCCATTTATTATACATATAAATTTAGGGGGGGTTCTTAAAATTTTCCCTGATTGGAGCTTATAATTGTATTACATCTAGGATCCTTACACAACCAGCGGAGTACTGGGGTCTAGTATATGTGGGACTATTCACCGTGTTGTGATTTGTGATTACAATATCGCATTGCAACCCAAACCTGTCGGGGTCGATTCTGTAGTGTCATGCGAGATGTGCGATCGCATCGCAACCAGTACCTATCGAGGGCCAATTCTATAACACCTCCTTTCGCCGATGTGCGATTTTTGAAATGCAAGGACCAATGGTGGCCTACCACTTGGCACCTCCTGATTCACTGATGGAATCTGCCACGCCATATAATCCTACCATGTGAGCAAGTCAAACATGAACTTTTACTTGCTCTAACCTCTTCATATGAGCTCGGATTTGAGTTTCATTCACACCATTGGAATCACAATGACGAACTCTTCGATCTGAAGCTAAGTTTATCAAGATTTTGACACTTTGATTTTTTAGCCTAATTTTGAGCAGCTAATCACTCCTCCCCACTAGAATCCTTTTAGCCCCCATAAGGATCAATTTCAATTGTTCAGAAGGTGAGGGTACAACTCCCTCACCTTTCCAACTTCTATCCATTTGGATTTCAATGGAATTGTACCCTTGAGCCTCACTCGAAGATAATCGATACTTCCCCTTTTGATGTCCTTGTTCTTCTGTCAAATATAGTGTCTTTGTTGAAAAGTGTGCAACAAGAAATGCTTGTTGAGAATGCAACAAGATGATGGAGCTTAGTGGAAAGGAGTCACCTTCACTAAGTGGGCCCGCAGGCAAATTATGGCGCAAAGTCTATTTTTAGATGTCTATTTTTAGACATATGGATCATGGTCTATGAGTTGGAGGATGCTATTTATGGATGATTGGTCATGTTGGTAAAAATAGATGGACTTCTATTTTTAGACATATGGGCGGAGTCTATTTTTAGACTGCCAGTCTAAAAATAGAACAATCAAATATTATTAGCTCTTAATATTATTTGGACTATAAACATTATCTTATCCTCTTGCAGCACTTCAGTTCGAGCTACGGATGTGGCACATGAAACTGCCAGAAGGAAATAAGCTTTTCCTATGGGTTAGTTGAGCTATTGCATGATGGACTTCAGTTAGAACTCAAGTGATTGAGTTTGGTGGAGTTGATTGAGGAGTTGATGGAGTTGTGTTCAGTTTGACTTAGTTGAACTAGTTTTATTTAGTCTAACTGACAAATACACTAGTGATGAGTGGTGTGAATTAATTATTAATTACTTCACTAATTATTAACTCATAAATCGACCAAAGAATACATCAATTAACTCAGTGCATGGACAGTTCAGTGGAGACAAGTAATAGAGGTGGGTGAAAGGGTGAGACTACTATCAATTGTGACTATAGCTGTGCATGAGATTTGCACAATCATTGATTGAGATTGCCAATGAGGATTGTGAAGTACAAGCCAAGGGGATTCGAACTTGGATCTTATCTATTCTCAACTTGGATTGCGTAGTAGAGGCAGGCAAACAGTGGAGGAAATTTGAACTCGTGACTTGTTTAGATCTGAGCTAGTTTGTGTGGAGCATGTGGAGATAGTACTGAGTACTTGTGAGGAGTATTGTACTATGTATTGTTACATGTTCTTTATAATTATAATATATAGATAGTTGGGGGTTTTCAGCTGTACGCTTTCCCCATTACATACTGCGTTGATATGTGTGATTGATGTTTCAATGTGCGCATGTGATTGTTTCTTTTAATTCTGAAAATTGATGATCAATGGTAGAGGAGGTTATGTATTATGCATGCATTTCGCAAATAGTGTATAATCAGGATAATCTCTATGAATAAGTGTTATATTATTCAAATTTCTACATTTCTTTGGCAGAGTTGCAGTTCATGACTTTTGTAAACTCGAAATCACTGATTCCACTAGTGATGGAGTTCAAGGCTTTTGCATTTGCAATGTAGGCTTTCCTCTCGTCTTGATTGGTTGGAAGAGTGGAAGGAATTGGGTACTCATTTAGAAATAAATGCCAGACTTCAGGTCTAAGGGACATTAAGTAGTAGGTCATTCTCTTTTTCCAGAAACCAAAATTAGTGCCATCAAATAGAGGAGGTCTCCCTGATGCTTCATGATTTCTCATCATGGATATGAATCCTTCTTCAAGCTGTTAGGCTAATATGAAGAAGCCTGCTCTAATACCAATTGTTGGAAATACTGGGGGGGGGGGGGGGGTGAATCAGTATTTCTTTTTAATTGTTCTTTTTATCATCAAAACATTTATGTATAAGGAACACAAAAATAGATAGCTGAAATAAATGCTTTTATTAATATAATCAGTGCAATGAAATAAATACAATATATAAGTGGTTGCATTCAGTTTCCAAGCACAAACTTGGACATTTGTGAGGCTTCAACATCTAGAGCACCAACTCTGTTATGCCAGGACAACAGTCCTAGACCTAGGAGCACCAACTCCCAAGGACTCCAATCCTATTAATTCTTAGGCTCCAACACCATGGGCTTCAACCCTTTACTATAACCTGTTATAGTATGTTTTGTTGTTGTTCTCAGCTCCCAAGCCTGCTGAGCTTATGCTTCACTTCTATTCTCCTGCTTCTCTTGCCTCTGTTTTAACTATAGCTTCCTCTCACTCTGATTATACGCACATAATCTCTTTTCCTTGTTTTTCCTGTTTTATGTATTCCTGATGCCTCTGACTATTCATTTTTTCTTTCCACCAGCTCTTCGGCTTCTTCAATGCTCGCTTCAGCTCCCTCTGCGTTGGATTGTCCTTTGGCTTCCCTCTTCTTCATTGCTTTGGATTTTCGGTTTTCTCTACGCTGGCTTACCCTTCGGCTTCTTGACTTTTCAGTCACTGTAGCTTCCTCTGTCTCTTCATGCTCACCAACACTCCTGGGACACGTTGATTTAATGGCGAGGACCAAATACATAGAGAAAAGCTAATGCATGTTAAAACTGTAACAGAGCCCCTTTTTCTAATGATAATAGGCATACACAAGACTTTATTGTTTAATGGGCATGCCACGTCCCAATCGCAATCGCAATCGGCTTTCGTTCAAGCCTCCTGAACTATCAGGAGTGTTTATTAATGCATTTTTGCCTTCAAACCCTGCACAATGAAAATATTCAAATACACAGGAATATATGAGAAAAAATGGCCGAAATGTTAAAGGGCGGACTTCAAAAAACATTACACCCACATCTATTCCTGTATTGGATCCGCTACATATATTGCAGTCGGCAGTCGCAGCTTCCCGATGGCCGATGGCCCTGTTGGATATGATATAATATTGAGTTGTGTTATAATTAGACCATCAAGTTTGCGACATATATCGCAATTGGAGCTTTTGAAGCGGCAAGGCCTTAAGCACTTGCGATATGTCGGATTCAACATAACAATAGACCAAACTGCATTGTTGCACTGGGTCTGCAACACTCATCGCAATCAGTGCTTGCAGGAGGATAACCCTTTGGGTATTGCGATATGCGATTACTGATAGGGAGGATGCGATATGATATTAAATCATATTTCAGTGTTTTAGTGGGTTTGCATGTATTGTAATTAATATATATATATATATTATATTATATAATATATTATATATATATATAGATCTGTTGCGGATTCGCAAGTTTGAATGCGCCAAGGCTTAGAGCCCATACACTGAAAAGACATGCTTTGGAACACTTATATAAATATATATATATATATTGCACATGTATATCGTAGTCAGGGGTTTCGGGTGGTGGCTCATAGTAGAACCCGCCGATTACACTATCGCCAATACCGATTACACTATCGCCATATATATATATATATATGCTGCCTCTATACTCTGATTTATATATATTTCTCCGCTCCGATAGTGTATTCGGATAGAACTATGATTTCCGCCTTCGATAGTGTAAATGCATATATATATGAGCCTTCTGCCTCCGATAGTGTATATAGCCTATATATATGTGTTTGCACCTCCGATAGTGTATTTTCATGCATATACACTATATTGCTCCCGCCGATAGTGTATTCTTTGGCATTCTTTGCCATACTTTGCTCCGATAGCTCCCGATAGCTCTGTTTTCTTCCTCTGATGGCTCTAATAGCTCTATTGCTTCCTCCATTTCTTTGATAGCTCTATTTGCTTCCTTCGATGGCTCTATTTGCTTCCTTTGGCTCCTTGAATATTGCATTATTGACATCAATGACAATTTATGTCAACTGTACAAGGCTTCAAGCATAAATGTGAGATGTTGCACAAGAGGAAGTTCCAAAGAGTTCCAAAGGATAAATGTGAGATGTTGCATAAGATGCTAATGGGGACCTATATTCCAAAGAGTCCCTCATGAAGAGCCTAATTGAAATTAAGGAGGATTAGGAAGGATTTAGGGAGGAGGATCGTGCCCTACAAAGAAAAGACATTGTAAACTTGTAGGGAGATTATTTTTAAATATTTTTCATGTTAAAGAACCTCTTCAAAGAGCAAGTCAAGGTAGATTATGATGCGGTCACAAATCTAGAGGGGTCCATTTTAAATGCATAGTCATGTGATATTGCATATGAAAAGGAGTGAAAAGGTTTGATGGATTTATATAAATGGCCACTCAAAGAAGACCTATATAGTCATATGTTGGAGGAGCAATGCCACAGGCATCTCTGGTAGAAGTAGGCTCTAGTTCTAGAGCACCAAAACAACTAGAAGTATATCCACAACGACAAGTTCTAGCACAATAGAGGTGGCCCCCACCATTGACCCATCCTAAGTAATGCACAACCTTGCAGTCAGTGCCTAAGCAAGAGAGGGAGAGAACACCCAATGCACGAGCAAGAAAGAGAGATACAAATCCACTACAATCAAATCGAATTGGACCCACACTACAGTTCGAACATCTTTGGAAACTTATAGAAGAAGTTAGTTACAAAACCACTATCAATTTTGTAAAACATTCCTAGTGGTTATTGAATACTAGTAGTGCTTTAGAGTTAGGGTGTTGAGTCTTGAGAGCCTATATAGGCCTAATTTTGATGCAATTAAGGAAGAGAAAAATTATGGTGTAGGGGAAACTCCGTCATTTTTTTTCTAGAATTGTTGGGGATGTTTAAAGCTATTGTAAGGATTTATTCTGAAGTATGTGTTGGGCTTTCGGTGCTTCTTGTCATGTAATTATGAAAACCCACATTGTAATTTGAAGTCTTCTTCAATATTAATACAATTACAGATATTTTTCATGGCAGATCATGTTGTAAACCTTATTTTTGTATGGAATATGAATATGATTGTGAATTGAAGAAAATTATGAATCTGTAAGATTATTTTCTTTAACTTTGTGAAATTTATCAAGATTATGAAGAGTATCTTTGTTATTTTGAAAATTTTTTACATGGGTTGAATTGAAAATGCATAAATTCAAATTTCTATGTTTCTCACAACTAAATTCTTAATTGCTCAGTTGTTCATCTGGTATCAATAGGCTAATAATGAATTCTTAATTTGTCATCTTGGTTTGTTGAAATATGTTCTCCATATTTTCTTTTCTTACTCAAGCCCTCATTGTTCTTATGTCAAACCCAAGGCACATGGATGCTCTAACTTGAAAACATGTGGAAATCATACCCAACAAAACATTTATGAATTGTTGATATTTTCCCATGCAAATTCTCAAAAGATACTAAAACCATAAAACATAAATTGAAAATATGATTGGGCTAGCTGAAATATGCTTTTATTATCTTCTATTTTCTTTTTAAAATTTATGTTAAAGCTACAACACGTGAATGCTTAGATTTGAAAATATACAGTAAATACAAACAAAATCAAGTGTAGATTTCACATTTTCATGCATCATTTTACAACTAAAAACGAAATTCACAATAAATAAATAGAAAACAATACCTTAATTAATTTTCTAAAATATGTTCACTATATTTTCATTCACTCTGGTTGAAACCCATACCAAAACCGAAATGCATACATGCTAAAACTTGGAAATATATGGAAACTCAATTGAATTAAAATAAGTTGGGGTGTTTTCACACACATATTTGTAGCATGAAACAAAAGCAAAACAACAAATTAATATTATATGCAAAACAATAAATTAAAATTATATTTAGATGTTCTCAGGCTCTCTGCATTATAGCAGAAATTAGTGTGAATTTGGGGGAAAACACGAGGCCAAAGGCTACAAGATATTTTAAGTTTCTTTGTTGTGTTTCTTTTGAATATCTAGGCTACAAGATATTTTAAATTTCTTTGTTGTGTTTCTTTTGATTTTAAGTTTCTTTGTTGTGTTTCTTTTGAATATCTTATGTTTCTTTTGAATATCTTATGTTTCTTTGTTGTGTTTCTTTTGAAATATTCAAATTATAAAAGATCGTTGAGATCCTATATATAGAGAAATACCATATATAGAGAAAACAATACCACGTGCATAGAAAGGAAATTTAAAAAAAATATCAATCACTGAATCAAACCCTTCAAACTGGATCATCATATCATATTTCATAAAATAAAATATTAGCACATTTCTAGATTTGTATACATCCATTCGTGCATCCAAGAAATACTTCAAACAAAATAAAACAACAAATCCCCACACTATTCATATCAGTTAGATTCAAACATGAGAAATAAGCTTAACACAAACCACACTTTAGATTTATATATACTAAACAAAGGAATATAAGAGAGAAACGGGCTGGGTTGGTGGGCCCAAACGAACCAGCTTCTTGCCTCTGAAAATTTAAATCACAGAGCTAACAAGATCACAAACAACACGTAAAAGAAGTGAGCTTCAACAACCTTAAATTAAGAAACCATAATTTACCTAAATAATGGCACAAAGGAGCTTGATCCCCAGTGGTTTCCGCTGGGGATCATCCCATGTATGATAAAACCCCCTTCTTAGACTTCTATTTGAACTCTTTTTTGAACCCCAAGAAGGGCATTTTCCTGAATATTCATATAAGGCAAATTGAGACAAATTTCTCTAAAAATTTCCCAACAAATCATGATTGATCTAAAAAATATTGGTTTATTGGTATCTTCAGTTGGATATCTGAGATGATATAATTTAACATTAAACCCTTTGAGAATATCTGAATCTAATCCAATTTGTTAATTGGTTTTTTAGTTTGGGTGTAACTAAAGAATGTTCGTAACCTAGAATTTATCCTATATCTTCCAAACCACACACTTTGTGGAGAAAATCTTTACATGTAACGTGATTGTGGATGTTTTGAGAAAAACCCATATTTTATATTTTCCATAGTCTACTTCATTTTCTCAGAAATAGTGCCTGAAGTAGATGGTTTGGTTCTTCTTGGAATGAGTTATGATCACTGGTGACCACTGCCTAGAGGCTTCTTGAACTAACTTGGGTGCAAAGTAAGCAACATGGAACCATGTCACTGATGCTAGGAACAAAACTTGTCACAAAATCTTCCATAGGGTCATGTGAATATGTTGAACTCGGAGGCTGGTTACCACATCTACATATAAGTTACATGAACTCACTACGCAAAACCTTTGTTAGTAATAAATTGGCTTTTAAGCTCTCCAATTCATCTAAAAATAATGGAATTATGCATTAAATGAACACCATAACTATTTTGTCCTAGGATGACATGTATACATCAAATATCATGACTAAAGGTTGTTGGGAATGTAGAAGGATGAGATAAGATGGAATGTCAAAGGTAAAAAGGTGGCAAAAATAATGTCATTTTGGAGGTCCAATAATTATTCTTCAAAAAAATGATTTCAATGGATGAAGTGGATTCCTCTCCTTGAATGGTGGTATAGTACTACCTATCATACATCTAGCAAAATGATTACACTTGAGTCTCTTTATGGATACCCAACTCCTAGTATCTCATACATTTCACAAGATAAGTCCAAAGTACAAGCAATAATGTCACATATAGAGAAGAATAAAGAAACTTTGAAAATTATTAAGGAAAAGCTTCAAATGGAACAAAACAAGCTAAAGTAACAAACATATCAACATTGAAGTGAAAGACAATTCGAGGAGGGTGATTGGGTATTTCCGAGACTACAAGCTTATATGTAATCTACACTCAAACTAAAGAAGAATTAGAAATTCACTCTAAAATTTTATGGGCTCTACAAGATTATTCATAGGATTGGACGAGTGGCATATGGGTTAGATTTTCCTTCTTCTCACATTCATACGTTTTTTCATGTATCTCACCTAAATAAGGTTGTGGGACAAACTATACTCATGCAAACAAAACTTATAGAATTAGACAAAGAAGGAAAGTTGATGCTTGAACCCGAAAAAATTTCGAATCAAATTTCATTATCTCTTCAAAATAGACCCATTATAGAGTGCCTAATAAAGTGGAATACCATTCTCTTATAAGGTTCACCTTGGGAAAATGAGAAATTCATGATCAAACACCCTTAGCTATAAGCTTTGAGGGAAAAGATTTTTTAAAAGAGGGGGGGATATGTTATGGCCCTTCATCCCTAACAAGTATTCATTATTAGTTTAATTGTTATATTAAAAGGCCAGATAGAACTTTTCATGGTCACATTTTATTATAATTGTACCCCTTGTCTCCTATACTTATACTAAGGAGCCCTTGTTTTAGGATCATCAAATATTGACTTGTAGATTTTGTTTATTGTAAAAGGAGGCTCCCCCTTGAAGTGGAAAGTAATTATTGGTTTATTATCATTTTTAAGGTGTAAAGTTCATAACGTACATATTTATAAGTGATGTATTCATATGTAAGTATATTACAAACTTGTAAGTGATGTATTCACATGTAAGTAACACACTCAGACACATAAGAAATGCTTGGTTCTCTCATGCACTCACATACTTTAGTACCACTTATGTGTGGGTTTGTCATCCACCCACACATAAGAGACACACTCATGCACATAACTGATGCACCTATGCTTAAGATAAATGCTCACACATAAATTATGCATCCACCCATATATAAGAGGCACACTCACACACAATAAATGACACATGTGCAAGTGGAACTGTTGGGCCTTGAAATTGGTATAATTATTCACCTTATTCCCTTAGTTTATAGATAGTTTTTCAAACCTATCGAGCATATATTAATAATTTGAATTCTAAAGAGTTCTAAAAAGGATTTAATAGCTATTTTGTTATTTTACCTCATTAGTCAATCGATTTGAATCTTGAAGGTGTCATTAACTGACAATTTGAGTCTATATTTGGACAAGAAATATTTGATTTTGATTGATGTTCCTTGAATAACTGAGCAAGGCCGAGCCATGAGGAAATAATTTGGCCTATTTGTGACCTTATGACCGTGGCTCAATGTCTTATACACATGAGACAATTGAAAAGAGTATCATGAATTGCTATTCTAAGGAAGATGGTGCATATTTCACATCTTGAATTAAGCATCGTGAGAATCTCCCGATTCTCAGGATAACTTTACCATTTCGAATTTAGGATTATTTTGTCATATAAAAGTAGGATTAAACTCCAGTAAGCTAGTTGATTATCCCTATTGATTTTAAAACGAGACTAGAGAAATAGATTGTCTTGATTTTTTACAAACATCTCTTGTAATTTATTATGCATGTTAATGGAGATTTCAGTGATTCAATTTTAATCTAGTGCATTGAGTTAGCTACAAGGTGATTAAATTCTAGTTACCATGGCCCCAATCCTAGGATGAATATTTTCTTCCTCTCTATTATTATTGCCTCTTACTTTCAACTTTTGAATGATTAATTGTTTCTTAGATTAAATCATTGTTTTCTAGATTTACTGTTACTGTTTACAAGCAATTGTAGTGAATAGTGTTAAACGAGATTTCCTTTACAACATTATCTTTTATTATTTTTTTATGCATCAAGTGTGAATTGTTAGCTTCAAATACTTACCATTTTTCTGATAGATGCATTTCAGTTCCTTTATCACAGTTATCGTTCCCTCGGAAATAAATTTAATTTCTCTATGATTCCTGAATAGGAACTTAACAATTTATTTCTGTTATTAGTTTGATTGTAGTTTAGAGGCAGAAAGTGAGTGTTATTTCAGTAAATATTTTGTTGCTCCTTTCATTTCTTAGTATTTTCTTCTTATTAGTTTCACCTAGGTCAATATAATCTCAACGCTACCCTTACACCAACTATGCAGACAACCTTGCAATAAAAATATGAAATCCCAGGTTGAAAATTTAATGTAGAGGTTTACGTTGATTCTTTAGGAACACTTAGTGCCCAACGTTTTGGCACTGTTGCTGGGGAGGTTTTAAAATAAGTGTTTAGATGTATCCCTGTGGGATTGGGTATTAAATAAGGAAGGTAAGAACCTATGCATGAACCAAGTAAAAATTTTGTGCCAATGTCTGCCCTCAGTTGATACTTTTAGAATTATTTAGTGTGCATGACTAGGAAAAATAATAGGATTGTAAATCAGGAAGTTGTAGATTCAAAACCCATTTCAAAAACCACCAAAACTCAAGGTAATTTTTTTCCTTGGAAGATCGACCTTCATAGATGAGATCATTCAGAAATCTGAATATCAAGCATTGGTAGGTCCCCAAACAATATCTGGGAAGGGATCCACTATTGCCCCCTGAGTGGTAGGATCATCTACTACAACTCATGCTAAGATTCACGATAAGACTAAAGGATCTAAAAGAAGTTTTCAAGATATACCCATTAGACACCTCAGGCATTCTAGTAAATTTGAGGGTAATTATTGTAATTTAAAAGAGGGGGAGGTGAAACAAGTGAAGTAGACCCACAATCCGCTGAAACAAACCCACAATTTGCTCAACTTAAACCTATTGCAACCACTGTTGCATGGAAAGCACCTGAAATCCCTAACTTTATTAGTGTTGTGAGACCCATTCAAGGACCAAACATTAGACAAAGTCATCTTTCTCAAGTAGTACCTCCTGATCACGGAATCCTTGAAGGTTACTAGAATATTTTTGACCAAATGGTGAATGCAAAACCACAAAAACAAACCTCGATAATATAATACCCTATAATTGATCCACTAGCTAATGCACAAATGAAATCCATTCCATTTCAAAATATCCCAAAGTTTCATGGAATGAACTCCAAAGACCCTAATGCATTCTTGTTTGAGTTTGATGTCCTATGTCGAGGTTATGATTATACTATTGACCCATAAAAAATGAAATTGTTTCCTTCTACCTTGAAGGGGGCAACTCTACGTTGGTTTATGGGACTAGGAGGTGGTACTATAAATTCATGGGATGAAATGAAAATTTATTTCCTTACCAAATATCAAGATTATTTCCAATCTAGGGACTTAAGAGAGGAAATTTTTAAAATGATGGCAAAAGATGATGAGACTTTAGAAGAATGCATTGAAATATTTCAATATAACTTGCAAACATCACCTTACACCACTTTACCCAAAGAAGTATTGAAAACTACTTTAATTAAGGGCATGAAAAATGAGTGGATAGAGACACTTAATTTAATGGGGAAAGGTGATATTTCCAAGGAATATTATGATAATATTATTAAACTGTGTATCAAGTGCTCTGAGGAAGTACACGAACTAGATCTGGAATTCGAGATCCTCTCAACAAGACCAACGGGACTATAGGTGGAGGTGTAAGTCGAGTAGAGATTAGTAACCTTTTAGAAGATTTTAAAACTGATATTTTGAGAAAATTAACTACACAGTTAGATTTCCTACAGGTTAAGAAAAAATAGGCTGAAGCAGAGAAAGCTATGGCTATTTTCTCTCCTCCTTGTCGGAAGAAGCACAACCACATAGAGTGTGCTATTTTCACTAAAGATAATTTGACAGAGCAATGTACATCACTCCCTAGATTAAAAGTTGTATTAAAAGAAGATGAGGAAGATTTAGAGCCAAGGTATCTTATGACATAACAATGACAGTGGCTTACTTGCCCTTTAGGTATGATGCATGACCCTTCTCTGTTTTATTCTAGACAATATGCTCAACAATAGGTTCCTGGATCAACATGGCAGGGCCAACAATATTTTAATCCCACTTGTAAACCTCAGCCATACTCTCCACTTCCCTCAAAAAAGCAGCCATTTTCTAGATCTATGTGGCAAAATCAGTAGTATTCGACACCTTCATGGAAAAATCCACCCAACAATCCATATCCTTCACAATGGGAAAATTCATCTGCACAAGGACAATTATGGCCTCAAAATTGGTAGTCTCCCACAGTACCAATCAACCTATCACAACCACTATTGAAAGATCCATTTCAATTTCCCTCAAATCCTCAACCCCCACTACGTCCTCAATTACCTACTCAGCTGAATCCCAATTTGCACAATAGGCCTATCCAATATTTGGAGATCGTTGAAAGTTCGAATCATGAATCCAAACCTCTTGAATGTAATGAGTTACAACTAAGATCTGGATGAGTTATATTTCTAGAAGATAATAAATTCAATGAAGAATGGGGAGATAATGAAAGGCACATCGAAGAGCAGCCTTTGGAAGAACATATTTCTCCTACTAAAGTTGCTTCTCAAACAAAGGCACCTAATGTACCAACTAAACAATAAGACCCTATTAAAACTATAGTTTATGCTCCTCCATTCCCCAAAAGAATCATAGTGATTAAACCACCAGTCTATTCTAATTTTGATCTTGAAGGGGAATTAAAAAAATTATGCATAGAAATCCCAATCCTCTAGGCTATACGCGATATTCCAATTTATGCTAAAATGATTAAAGAATAGTGTGTTAAAAAGATTGGGAGGAAACCCAAAGATCCTCCTTCAGTCCATGTTTCAGGGACACTCTTTGACCTTATCTTAGGGAAATAGATACCTGTCAAATATGATGGCCCTAGGAATCCAGTAGTCACTATTCAAATTCAGGGTCACAATTTTCTAAATACCTTGGTGGAATTAGGAGCTGCTATAAACATCTTGACTATAGAAACTTGTGGTATCCTTGGGATCACAGTCCTAAAATTGAATTCCACTATGTTGGAACTAGTTGACAGATTGGTAGTCAAACCAGAGGGCACTTTGGAATATGTTATCATTTTTGTAGATTCCTGGGAGAACCCTGTGGACTTTTTGGTTATCAATCATAGAGATAAATTGGATGGGCATTCTCTGATATTAGGGAGACCATGCTTGGCAACTGTAGATGCATATATAGGATGCTAGATGGGGAATATGGCAATTACAAAAGGAATTTCTGTAAAACTCTTGTCTTATACATGTCTGCTAAACCAAACTTACCTATAAAAGTCTATCAATTATTTCCACCCAAATATCGGGAGGAAAACTTGTGTTCTTCTCTTACCTTGGATGAACCTCTTGCATTTAAAAGCCAAATTGAGGATGATATAATGAATGGTTTTATTAACAAACCTTCTACTATTGGGAATCCAACATGTCAAATTCTAAAATACATGCTTGATAATGAGGCCTAGGAAGATCCACTAGAGGTTTTGAATAATGACCATATACCTACAACTGCTATTCATAATAACATTCCCATCAAAATTGAACACGGTAAAGATTTGAATATTAATGCTGGTCTGGATGATCAACAACGTAAAAATTTAATTCATATTCTCCAGAAATATAAGTAGGCTTTTGCTTGGGAATATTTTGACATGAAGGGCATCGATCCACAACTATGTACCAATCACATTTATATAGAAAAAAATGCCTGTGTTATTAGGAAACCTCAGAGAAGATTAAATCCACACCTTAGGGATGTAGTAAAACAAGAGTTGCAAATGCTCATGGATATTAATTGTATATATCCTATTTCAGACAACCAATGGGTTTCACAATTAGTTTTCATCCCTAAAAAAAATAGTAAATGGATAATTTGTGCAGAATATAGAGAATTAAACAAGGCTACACATAAATACCATTTCCACCTACCATTTGTAGATAGGGTCCTTAACACTCTTGCTAGGAAGAAAATTTTCTCCTTTCTAGACGGTTTTAGTGGTTATAATCAAATTAAAATTGCTCTTGAAGACTAGGATAAGAGCACATTTACCTTCCCTTGGGGAACATTTGCATATAGAGTTTTACCATTTGGGTTGTGCAATGCACCAATCACCTTCCAGAGGGAATTTTTTAGTATCTTTTCTGATTTAATTAGTGAAGGAATTGAGTTGTATATGGATGATTTTACTCCATATGGTAACGAGTTTGACTAGGCCTTACATAATTTAGAAAAAGTTTTTGAATGATGCATTGCTACCAAATTATGCCTTGGCCATGAAAAATGTCATATGATGATGACCGAAGGTGTAGTTATGGGACATTACATTTATGCTACAAGTATTCAAGTGGATCCAACAAATATTGGGGTAATTCTTATGTTTCCTACTCCTCTTACACCAACTAAGGTACATATTTTCCTCAGCTATGTTGGTTATTATCACATATTTATAGCAATTTTTTCAAATATAGCAACACCACTATATGTTTTGACAAGAAATGTTGAATTCAAATGGACTGACATATGTGATGTTTCTTTTCCAGAACTTAAAAAGATGGTCTTAACAACCCCTGTGTTAAGAGGGCCAAATTGAAATTTACCCTTCCACATTTCATCAGATGCACCAGACATAGTGATAGGAGTTGTCCTTGGATCAACAATAATATTATACCAACATAACTAAATTATACAATGAAAAAAAAAGAGTTTTTTAGCTTTTGTGTATTCTATTAATAAATTTCATCACTATATTATTGGATATCCAATCTTCCTGTATACTGGTCATTATGCAATTATATATCTAGCTAATAAACCTATTAGCAATGGCCGAATAGCTTGATGGTTGTTGTTATTGCAGGTGTTTGACATTACTATAAAGGAACACCCAAGAAAGGAAAATATCGTTGCAAATTTTCTGTCTAGAGTACCTAAAACAATTAATCCTTTATTGATGGAAGATCAATTTCCAGATGAACACCAATTTTTCATAACAATCAAGACACCTTGGTATGCTTATGTGGCCAATTACTTGGCAACAGGAAAATTTCTAGCACATTTTCCACCTCAGGATAGGAAACTTATTGTTTAGTGCAGTGCATGATTCTCCTGGATAGATGGTTATCTCTTTTATACATGGTTTAAATTTCAAATCCAGAAATGCATCAGAGAATATGAGATTTATGAAATTCTCAGGGCCTATCATGATGAACCCTGTCGTGGAAATTTTGATGATCGTAGGACTAGGCACAAAGTACTCTAGGTGGCTATTATTGGCCCACAATATTCAACGATGTAAAAAAGTATGTCCAGAGCTATGATAGGTGTCAGAGAATGGGTCATCCCACTCAAGTGGATGAGATGCCCATGTGACTGCAATTTGTAATAGAATCATTTGAAATATGGGAATTGGATTTTGTGGGCCCACCATTGAATAAGAAGGCATACATCCTGGTTTGTATGAACTATCTAACTAAATGGGGGAAGCAGTAGCTCTTCTGAAATCTACAAAAGAAGCGGTCATTAGTTTCTTATTTGAACTATTTGTGCGATACAGACTACCTAAAGAAATAATAACAAATGTGATCCGAATGGAGAATGGAATCAACCCATGGTACTCATCCACCCATATTATTCATTGACCCGTGGAATTTACCCATGGTATTGTAAATGGTATCCGCCTGTGGTATTGTAAAATCCACCCATGGTATTCATTCACCCATGGAATTGACCCATGGTATTGTAACTGAAAAATACTATAAGTAACAAGTCACATTTTGTAAAAGGATAGATTGTTTGCCACAATGTAGCCTTTATAGTTCAGAGGCATGTAGCTGCCACATTTCTTCTCAGAGATATGCTACCATTGCCCTGGCTAGTTTATTTCCATTTCTAGTTGTAAGCATATTTCAATATTTTCCATTAATGAAATGAAGTATTATTTCCGCTACATCTCTTTATTTATGGTTATCGCATCTCTGTATTTATGGTTATCTCTGTAATCTATTGTGTTCTTGTTTAAATATGGATCAGTGGTATCAGAGCAGGTTATGATTCCATGGGAATGAGGGTTTGATGCATATTTCAGTTTCAAATTTTGCAGCAATATTCAACAAACTTCAAGCATGTGCTACAACCTCCACAGAGCACTTTCTTGGGTCAAGCATGAATAATTTTTCTTTTTCATTTTTTTGTAGGAATTTTTTTGGGCGGTGACTTTGCAAATCAGATCTGAAACATTTGGTACAAAATTTACAAAAACAAATACCAGATCTAGATTCCTCTCGAAAAATCACCCAATTTCAAAAAAACAAATGGGTCGAATCGGAATTCAGATGTGGGAGATATCACTGATTTAAAATTAGCTATTTTATCAGAATTTTTGTGATGACGGAACTATTGCAGCCTTAATCTGAGATCTCAGAGTGTCCAGACAAGGATTTCCAACTCATGCGAAGATGCAAAATGATCCTTCTACTTCCAAAAACAATTTATAATAAATATTCTGAGTTATATTGACTGAGTTATGCCCATTTTAATTCTGGAGCAGCATTTGGAGTGGGTTCCCATTGGAGACATGCCCTCCCACCCCACTTTAGTAGGCACCTACTTCAAATTCATCAGTTTCAACATAGCAGCATTCAGCTTGGGTTATTTGGAGATGTGCCCTCCCACCCCAGGCTATGTAGGCACCTGCTACTTCATCAGCAACCAACATCATGGTTATGGGTCAACTGCATAAAATCCTTGTCATCGAAATCCATTTGCTAGGCCACACACTATCAGAATCATAGTTGGTCACAAGCATTACAGGGTATCTCTATCCTCAGATCTTCATTTATCAGGGTTTTGGGTTAACCACATAAAACCCTTATCTTCAGTGGCTCTTCATATTCCACAAAGGCTTCGCATGAGGGAACTTTACACAATGGGGACCATTGCTTCTTAAGGAGGGAGGAATGATCCGAATGGAAAATGACATCAACCCATGGTACTCATCCACCCATATTATTCATTGACTCGTGGAATTTACCCATCGTATTGTAAATGGAATCCACCCGTGGTATTGTAAAATCCACCCATGGTATTCATTCACCCATGGAATTGACTCATGGTATTGTAACTGAAAAATACTATAAGTAACAAGTGACATTTTGTAAAAGGATAGCTTGTCTGCCACAATGTAGCCTTTATAGTTCAGAGGCATGTAGCCGCCACATCTCTTCTTAGAGATATGCTACCATTTCCCTAACTAGTTTATTTCCATTTCTGGTTGTAAGCATATTTCAGTATTTTCCATTAATGAAATGAAGTATTATTTCCATTGTATCTCTTAATTTATGGTTATCGCATCTCTGTATTTATGGTTATCTCTACAATCTATTGCATTCCTGTTTAAATCTGGATCAATATGGGGGGTCACAATTCATTGCTCATAAAAT
The DNA here is from genome assembly GCA_000404065.3 of Pinus taeda. Lineage (NCBI taxonomy): Eukaryota > Viridiplantae > Streptophyta > Pinopsida > Pinales > Pinaceae > Pinus > Pinus taeda. The sequence goes on from APFE030623120.1 coordinate 41,031, forward strand.
TTATGCTACTTTACAGAAGTGCCACATTAAGCACATAGTCACGTCTACTTACCATCCTATATAAAATGGACAGGTGGAAAGTACCAATAAGGTTCTTGAGGCAATTTTGACCAAAACAATATTTGCGAACTACTGGAACTGGGAAGTTAAACTTCCTGAGGCCTTATGGGCCTATTGAACAATGTGGCACAATGCTACTGGCTATTCACCATATCACCTTGATTTTTGTAAGGAGCCCATTTTTCCTATTGAATTTGAGATTAAGACTCTTAAGATTGTAAGAGAAGTTGGATTGGATTTCATAGAAGCACATAAACAAAATTTAGAACAACTTAATGAACTAGACGAGATGCGCTTATTGGCCCTGGAATGTGCAACTGTTATTTAACAACAAAGGGCCAAATAGCATGATCATGTTATTAAAAGGAAAAATTTTCAAAAAGGCGATTGGGTGCTATTGTATGATTCCAGGTTTCGAGATTTTCCAGGAAAACTTCAAACGAGATGGTTAGGACCATATGAGATTACCAAAGTCTATTACAACAGTACTGTTGGATTAGGTGGGATGGACCTAGATTCAAATTGTGTTGTGCACCAACAAAACCCTATACCACTGGCCCTCTTAGAAACGACTTGCAAGCAGATCATAGTCCTACCCAAAGTGATTATGGGAGGTTGAAGAACCAGTTTCTGCAGCCTGAGGGATACTACGTTGTGGCACAATTGTATTATTTTTATGATTTAATTATTATAAAAAACTTCACCTAAACAAATTACTTCATACTTATACATTAATTCACATAATTACATTCATCTCTTAAGCATAAAATAAACATTCATAAACTGTTTAGAACTGAAATAGGTGTAGATAATAAGCAAATGAACACTGAGACACAAATTTTACATGGTTCATCCCAATGTGGGACTACGTCCACAAGAAATATTCCTTATAATATGGAATTCGATACAATAAACAATTGTTCCCAGGTACTTAGCTACAGACCCAAGCCTCCACACACAAAGTTGCAGAGCCTCACCCTTCCTCCAAGTACAGACCACCAAAATATCACATAAATAAATATATGATCAATACTTCGTCATATCATACATTCTCATTTATAATTCGTCCCTATATATACTATTACATAAGGATTTATGTCACTACATTACCATGGACCCGATACAATGGTTTTTGAAATACAAGGGGCTATGGCCGAAAACCAACAAATTTACAATATTTTAATGATTTTCCAAAAAGGAAGGGGTTTCACCTGTGAAGCCCCGATGCTACGAGGTGACTTTGTTGCACATTATTCATCATGCTATACTACTCTACTGCATGGTTCACTTCGTACTCCCTGGCATCCTTTCCACTGCACGCTTCCACAAAACCTGGATTTCTTCCCAAAATTAGCCCAAAATATAGCCATGTTTGGTTGCGCCCAATAGGCCCCAAACACTTAGATGTGACTCATCCCTTAGCTGCTATGCCCCGAATCTTTGCTGCTATGCTCATGTAGGCCTCATTATACTGCCGAAGTATTTCTGCTACCTTCTTCTCCTCTCAGCACACTTCTTCCAGTAGTGCCTCTGTTGTTGGCATGACAATATTCTCTAGCACTTCTTTCTCCCTCTATCATATCTCCTTGAGCCTATCATCTACTTCCTGTGAGAGATGGAGGGCCTCATCTTGCCATGGTTGAGTCATTTCTATCAAAATATTCTCTTTTCTCTGAAGGTGTTCAATCTGCTTTTGAAGAGTCTATTATTTAGTAATTATGGAGAGCCTCTGCGACACTAGTAAGTTCTTCGTAGTTTCCCAGATTTCTTCCAACTTCTTTTTATTCGCCTGGACCTCCTCTTGAATCCTATGAATGTTTGGATGCTCATGTAGTGAGGTCCAAATCTGCATAGTTTCATCTAGTATTTTTCCACAGTCCACCATTGTGTCAGAGATGCCTTTCAATGCAAATTTGAGAGCCATTTCCCTTTGCTCACGTACTTCTATGGTGTGACTGGCTACAACCTCATTTTTTAGCTCAATAATCTTCACTTCACATTTGAACTTCGTTTCTGAAAGCTTATTCTTTGAATCCTTTATTATGAGGTTGAGCTTCAGGACCTTCTCTATGGTTAACTCTTCTTCATGGACCTTTACGTTTGGAACTTCACTACAAGTTTTGGCGATGACTTCATCTAGATTTTATTGTTGCTGGTGTGCTCCATCCCTTTCCTTAATCAGTTGATTGAGCTCCTTCTTCAACGAAGCTCTTTCCTTCTCCACCTGAATATTTAACAGCGAAGTGATCTATTCTCGCCCCTGTAGTTCAACTATTATACCTTGGTGGTGCTCGTGCAATATCTGAGTTGGCATTGTAACGATTTTTATATTGACACAATCCCACACTTTTTCTCACTCTTTCTCATCGGTTGACTCAAACTTTAACTCTCCAGTTGGATCTGCATAATCCTTAATTGAAATGTTGTTTTTATTTGTCTCTTTGACTATAATGGTTGACTCGTCTGTTCCAATTGTCTAGTTGTCTGTGGTAGTGCCTTTAACTCTGCAATACCTTTCTAAAAATATGCCAAGAGTGTTCTGTAGTGATTACTGATCCTGTCCCATGTTTTCGTTGTTACTTCTTGGACTTTGTCTCCAATTTTGTCAAATTATGTCCCCATTAGTAAGAACAAGTGGTATTATGCCCTTAGATTTGTCCACCTTCTACTTCTTCCTTGCACTCACCATAGGTGCTTTAGGTATCCTCTTCTTGATGATGAACAATGATTCCTCTTTTTTCTATTTGCTACTGAGAGGGTCCTTGGTACCATGTTCCTTCTCTAGCTCTGTCTCTTTTCCTTTGTCCTTTCCACTTCAATCCGCATACTACAAGGTGTCCTTTTCTACTTCAATGTCTTCTATGGTAGGATTCATCCACTCTACTGACCAGTGTTGTATTATGCCAAGAAGTTCATATTCGGTGACAAAATATGGAGGATGCCATATCTCCATTGGATCCTTCTGAGCCTTTACATATATCCTATGCAAGTCTAACTTAAACTCTGCTATATTGTGATACTAATAAATGAACTTGGTGACAATCTGGGATGCTGGTTCACCACCATATGCATGCCCATGTTCAACAATACAAAGAAAATATTATTCTTGTGTGTGCATTATGTCTCCTTGGTATGCGAGAGTGAGTCATACCGCGTAGCTTCACATACATCTTCTTTGACTGGACAAAACTATGAATCCAATGGCTCCTTCCATGCTAATAGCGCGATGATCAAGATAAACCATGCATAGTGAAATTTCTTACCCTCTTCCTGTGCTTCCCGGTAGTCCTTAAAAAATTCCCTGCATAAATATCTGGCCTAGTTGAACTGAACCCTGTTGTTGCACTGCACGGCTAAGGAAACCATGACCGCGGGGACTTCGTTTTCTCTACACTTACTCATTATCTTTCTAGCTAAGATGTGTGCCGCAAAGCACACCCCTTGGTCTCTGATGGAGTTAATATCATAACCTTGTGACTTTTTTATTAGCCTATACTTGTGCTACATGGTTTATGTTATTATCTTGTCTTGGTTTTCCAACGAACTCTTTGACAAGGTCCTTCCCTTGGTAGGGAATCCTGTAATTTTTTGTATCAACATTTCATCAATCGAGATCCTCTTTCCCAACCAGAGGCATCTGTCATGCACTAATACATGTAACTATAGAACACAACTTGTGTTAGATGTGTTTCTACTGAAGTGTGGTGCATTTAACATGTCTAGTAATCCCGATCTCTCCAATCCCTAAGCCCACTGGTGTGGCTCCAACCTTGCAAATCCACTCTCTGCATAGTATACCTATTGTAGGTACTTTCTAGTTTCTAACTACTGATACTTACTTCAGTCATTGAAGTCCCAATTCTCCATCTTTGATTGCGGAATTTTTCCCAATAATTCTCCTTCAAATGACACTTTTTCTGGCAGTAGTGGGGTGAAAATTCCAAACTTCGCATATTTGGGATCTTTAATCATCTTGGCATATGCTTTCCTTGGTGGAAAATATGGCGGCAACATAGAGGGAATTTCAATGCCTCTTAGGTGTGGAGCCTGATTATCTTCTTTATTCTGAGGTATTGTCGCATTGGATCCCATTTCGTAATGTGGTAGCAATGATGTCTGTTTATGTGCATTGCCAGGGGGGTCCAGGGGGGGTGATTGAGGGTAGCACCCCTGAAGCTAAAAATAGATGAGAAATTTCCTTGTAAAATGTTGTAATTTCATAAGCAATATGAGTCATTCATAAGTAGAAATTTGACAGTAGAAGTTATGTTTAATTTAACGTTTTTTGCCCTAGAAGGCAACCCATCTCTATATATGAGGGAATTGTATTTCATCTATGTAGATATGTAGTCTGAGTGAGAAATAGAGAGGATATTGTGTGAGAGAGAAGAGGGAATTACAATGGTTATGTTGTAGGTTGTATCTCTTCATTTTGCTAGATAATATAAAAGGAAGGACTAGCCGTTTCTCCGTGGACATAGCCCAAATTGGGTGAACTACGTATATATGTGTCTCTCTTGTTTTATGTGTTTGTATTTATGCAATATATTTTGTGTTCCATTTCTCTGTAATATATAATTTTCTAACAACTGGTATCAGAGCTGAAGGTCTATTTGGCTGATAAACTTGTAGGAGAGAAGGGTTCTTGGTTCGAGTGGGAGCAATGGCAGAAGATGGTAGGTTTAGGGTCGAAAAATTTAATGGCCAAAACTACCAGCTATGGAAGATGCAGATGGAAGATTATCTGTATAAGAAAGATCTGTACCTACCATTGAGTGGAAAGAGAAAGAATCCGACAAGTATGACATACACTGAATGGGATATTCTTGACAGAAAGACACTTGGAACAATACGGTTGTGCCTAGTAGCATTGGTAACCATTAATATTTCAAAGGAAACAACAACAAAGGGTTTAATGTTGGGATTGGCCAAACTATATGAAAAACCCTCTGCCTCAAATAAGATATTTCTTATGAAGCATTTATTTAATATGAAGATGTCAGAAGGTGGATCTCTTGTTGATCACTTAAGTGAATTTAATACAGTTACCAATCAATTAAGTTCTGTAGAGGTAACTTTTGATGATGAAGTTAGGGATTTGTTATTTCTATGCTCATTGCCAGAAAGTTGGAATGGTTTAGCAATGGCCATTAGTAACTCTGTCTTTGGATCTAGTACTTTAAAGTTTGATGATGTTGTCGATGCAATCCTTAGCGAGGAAATGTGACGAAAAAGCTCCAGTGAGACATCAGGTAATGCTTTGACTACAGAGACTGGGGGAAGAAAAATGGAAAGAGGAAAGAGCCTAGGATATTGCAGTAAGTCAAGGAAAGGAAAATCCAAGTCCAGATCGGGGATAGTGTGCTAGAAATGTGGGAAGAAAGGACACCTACAAAAATACTGCAAGTCTCAAAAGGGAAAAGAAGGAGACATGCAACAAGAAAACAATCATGAAGCAAATGTGATAGGCGATGTGTTGCAAGATGCTTTGATTCTTTCATTAGAAACTATTATTGATGCTTAGGTGGTAGATTTAGGGGCCTCATTCCATGCCACACATGATAGGAAACATTTTCATGATTATGTTCAAGGAGATTTTGGATAGGTTCGATTGGGTTATGATAAACCTTGTAAAATCATTGGAATGCGTACAATTTTCATAAAACAATAGAATGGAAATCAATGGCTATTGATGGAGGTAAGGCATGTTCCATATCTGAAGAAAAATATAATTTCAATAGGGAAGTTGGGAGGTGAAGGCTATGTAAATACTTTTACAGATAAAACCTAGAAGGTCACTAAAGGAGCCTTGGTAATAGTGAAAGGAGAAAAGGTTGTTACATTTTATTTATGCAATGGTATTTATAATTATGTTAATACTTTAACCTCTATAGGATTAGGTATGACATTGTGGCATCATAGGCTTGGGTGCATGAGAGAGAAGGGGATGCAGATTCTTCATTGAA
>APFE030623130.1:12650-62217 GCA_000404065.3 Pinus taeda
TGTATGCCCTTTTTATATCTGATGACTAAATGAAACTGTTGTAGAAAACCCATCAATATATAGTGTCTTGATTACTGCAACTTAGTTTGGGAGTGTAGATATTGAAGTGGTTGATGATAAGTATGTATTACTGTCTCTTTGCCCATTAAGTAGTGTTTCCACTTTTTCACACTCTGAACTAACGCATACAATTCTTTATCATATGTAGGATAGTTAACTACTGTAGGGTTAAAAGTCTCAGAATGGTAACATATGGGTTTAACATGTTGTGTCAACACTGATCCCATGGCATAGTCACTGGCATCTATTTGGATCTCAAATGGTCTTTGAAGATTAGGCAGTGCTAGTACAGGTGCTATACTAATCTTTTCTTTCAAGGTGTCAAAGGCTTTTTGATGTTTTCCTCCCCACTGAAACACCTTGTTCAACCCTATTAAAGCATGTAAGGGAGCTACAATTGAGGAAAAGTTAGAAATGAATTTTCTCCAATATTCTGCTACCTCGAAGAATCTTCTCACTTCTGTAGCAGACTTGGGTTTAGGCTAGTTTACAGTGATTGCCACCTTAAAGGCATCTATCTTCAATTCACCACTCCCTACTATATGACCCAAATAATTTAGAGATGTTTTGCCAAATTCACATTTTGAGAGTTTAACATGAAGTTTTTCTCTTTTCAAAACATCTAGTGTTTGCTTAACATGCCTTAAGTGTTCTTCCCACGTTTTACTAAAAATTAGAATGTCATCCAGATACACAATAACAAAATCATCAAGAAAAGGTCGGAGTACATCATTCATTAATCTCATGAAAATAGCAGGAGCATTAGTTAAGCCAAAAGGCATAACCAGCCACTCATACAATCCTTGCTTTGTTTTGAAAGTAGTCTTCCATGCATCTTGTTCTGCAACTCTGACCTAATGGTATTCACTGTGCAAGTCTAGCTTGGTGAAATAAATAGCTTCTTTCAATTGATCTAAATTATCATCTATGCGAGGAAGGGGATAACGATTTTTTATTGTTATCTTATTGAGTGCTCGGTAATCACTGCACATTCTCCACAGGCCATCCTTCTTTCTCACCAAAATGATTGGTGACCCACATGTTGATGTGTTAGGCCTGATGAACCCCTTCTTGAGCAACTCCTGCACCTGCTTCTTGATTTCAACATTCTCTAAAGCAGACAACCTGTACATTCCAATATTAGGAAAAGGAGCATCTTGCTGCAAAATAATATCATGTACTATTTCCTTTTTGGGTGGTAGACCTTTAGGTTCTTGAAACAAGATATCATACTCTGAAACAAACTTTTCTAAATCAGCTTGCTATTTAGCATTACAACCCTCAAATACATTGGTTTTATCAAGTTTCTTTTCCTTTACAACCATCAGTAAGAATTGTTTGCATGAATTTATCATTCTTTTCATCTCCCCTGAATTTATGAGAGTATAATTATTCTTGAGCTTATGAGCTCTTACAAAGTATTCGATTCCATCTTTGACAAGTAGATACTTGTTCTCAACTCTATAGAAAATATCTTTTCTATCATACAAGTAAGGACTTCCTAAAACAATTCCATATATATCCAAAGGAATTATGTCTAACTCAACCTCATCGACAAATGTTGACCCAAAAGAAAACTTGATTTTGCACTGTCTAGTCATTTGTCTTTGTGCTTTATCATTCAACCATCCTAATGGGTATGGTTTCCTATGAGGTGTAGTTGCTAATCCCAATTTATTTACAATTGCTTCAAAAATTAAATTTACTTGTGAGCCACTATCAAACAAAGTATCAGTCTTTTGATGTTGAAAGTAACTTGAATATGGAAAAGCTCATGTTTTTTTCTCTAATTTTCTTCATTAATAACAAATTGTGCAGAATTACTAGTAGATGCTTCAAAATTCTTACCTTTTATGCTTGTGGCTGCAATGGTTGTTTCATCTTCGAAGTCTAACCCTAAATCTTTCTAAATAGCTGCAACAGTCTTCTTCTTCTTGCCTTTGAACTTCTTAGGTTTAAGCTTTGGATGCAGAATCCAATAATGCTCATCATCATGCCCATCCTTTTTACAGTGAGTGCATGAAGCTTTTCTTTTCTGTGCAGTGTTAGCCTTCCTTGCTTTCCACTTCTGCTTTATTTTCTCATTGCTCTTGCTTTCAGTGGGTTGGGATGGTCCCCTAACTTCTGGATTTCCATTCTTTTCTCTAGCTTCTAGATGAGTAGCTTGTACAAATACCTAATCTATACTAGTTGGATCAAACATGAGGATGGTGTGCCTCACGTAGTTGTGTAGACCACCAATGTACTTCAACAGAGTCTCTAGTGATTCTAATGAGATTCCTAGAATCAATGCTCTCTTTCTAAATTCCTGAGTGTACCCTTGCACACTCTGCCCTTTCAACTATCGAAGAGTTTGCCAACTCATCATGGCTTGTTGCATGTAGGCCAATGGATAGAACTGCTTTTTGATTGCAGACACAAATTCACTCCAGACAGAGATAGTCTTATCATGTCTTTTCATGTTAGCTTGGGTTCTGCCTTCCCACCAAACCAAGGCAATGCCTCCAAGGTGTAGGCTTGCCAGCTGAATCTTTCTCATGTCTGAGTCGATGTTCTGCACTCTGCAATACACATCAATTTGTCTATTCCAATTGTCCAACTTTTCTGCATTTAGCTCTCCATCATATATAGGCAAATCAAATTTAACATCTAGTTTGATCAAGTATGCTCTCTTTTTAGGGCTATCAGGAGGTGTGAGAAATCTTTCCTCTTTGCCCTTTACCTATTGAGTGGTCATGGAAGTGAGACTCATCTTCTCCTTTGTCCTGTTTAGAGCCTGATGAATCTTCATCCCTATGTTTTCTAAAGTCCCTATACATTTCTTCTACCATGGACTTTATGGTTAGGAAACTTTCTATGAATTGAGGGTTTGGCCCCATAAAACCTTCCTCTGAAATTGTCTTTCGAGGATAGACTCTCCCAATTTCAGGATTAGTTTTGACCAACTCTCATTCTCCTAATTTGAGCTTTGATTTAGTGAGCATTCACAACTAAACTAACACAAGCTTGTCTAACCTTAACAGCCTAAAGCTCTGATACCACGATCTAAAAATCACCCTTGAGTGACCTCAGTTAATTAATTATTGAATGAAGGTATTACAGACTCATGTGTTGGTGTGTGTCTATGTTATTTTAAGCAACAGATTGATCATAGTGCAAAATACACAGGCACTGGAAAATGGAAAACAACAAGAGAAACATAGTAAGCAAATACAAGAACAAAACAATTAATAAGGAGTTCACCCTATCCTCCGGGGCTATGTCTCTGGTCTAGCCTTCAGTGGTGGCTTTCTTTTATTGTGTCTTTAAAGCAGAGAATTACAATGAGGAGCTCAAATTGAGTCTCCTTAAACATAACAATGTTTGGTAGCGTGGTTCTTGGATCCCTTAAGCCACTAGAGTACACAGACTCTTTTCCTTACCAAATCTTGACCTCTCTGGTCTTTAATGGGAGGAGCCCAATTTGGTGCTCAATTCCCAATAGATCCTCTCAGGGATTGATCGATGCTGCCTTATGCTGCAGGTTAGCTCGGCTCTCTGTTTTTTTGCTTCCTACTTCACTGTCTTTTCTTTTCTCTGTCTTCGTTTTCTTCTCTCTGGTTCTTCCTCATCGGTGTCCTCTTGTTCTCTGTCTCTGTTCATGGCTTTAAAGCCAATCGATCTCAGGACTGCTCGCTTCCTCTTCTGCCCCCGTCAGATCGCCTGTTGCTGCTCGCTTGGGGTTCCTTGTCTCTGCGTCATCATCAATGGCTCACAGGGAGTGGCCACTTGTCCTCTTACGAACTGTGCCAGCTCTTCTTCGTCGGTCTGATTTTTCGGCTACACCGTGGAATGAGTCATCCGCCTAGCCATGCATAAAAAATGGCCTCCTTTTTTTGATCCAGGCTTCCCAAGTGCTAGTTTGGCCTCCTGCACAGTCTCCATGGGCCTCAGTCAATGCGATTTAACTGAGGTCCTCGTTGTTCCTTGCTGGCTGCCAACTACCACTGTTCAGAGGTCTTCTTGATCGCTCTGTGCTCTTGAATTCGAAGTTTTTGTCCTGATTTGATACAGTCATGGTACTGTGATAATCTTCATGGATCCAATTCGGATCACTAACATAGTTGAAATAATTGATTTTGGTTTTTTGAAGAATGGACTTTCATATTCTAAGTTTCTATTGGGGTTTAATAGTCTGTTTTTTGCTTAATTCCTCCAAAATGAAAAGAAGGTTTCTATTTTCTATATCCTTTGGTCCAAACCATTTATTCTTAATTTGATTGTAATTTATCACAAATTTATTTGGGATTTGGTCTTTCCACATTAAACGAAGTATTTTCAACTTATCTTGTATTTATACGAATTAGTGCCCATTTGGCCATCACAATTTTTAATAAGGTTAATGTTAAGGTTTTTTTGCAATGGTCATAGCTATGTTTTTAGTTCCATAACACTATTGTTTTTTCCAATTGTAGTTTTTATATTAACAATAATGATTATAGTTATGTCTTCCATTTTTTAGGATTGCAAACAATTTATTTTTTTAACAATAACGATGATTATAGTTATGTCTTCCACTCTTTAGGATTGTAGACACTGTTCTGTCGAGGATTCTCGTAAAGGGTTATTAAAATTCATTTGGGTTTCTTATATTCAACGATGGTCTATAAAGTTGTGACCATTGCTTATTAAATTATGAAGACTCCCTTTTTATAACCCAACTCTCAAATTGTAAATATGATTACAATTTCTTTGGGCATTGTCATTTTATTATTAATTACAAGGCAACCCTTGTACAGTTTCTCTTTTGCTTATATTTTGAGGGTATCCATTTATCTGTCTAACACGACTTCCTCTTTGTTTGCAAGTAGCGTGTTATTTGGAGCTTTTCTAATTAATTCTCGTTAGGTGATTTCTCTTTGATCACACACACAATTTTATTTTATTTTATTTTATTTTAAGCTTGCCATGATGTATAGCATACTCATTACTACTATTTATTTTTGTATGGGTATGTTTATTGTTTGTACCCGAAATACATTCATATTGTCATGCTCGAGCTAAGTGAGGTTCAACTTCTACTTATTTTTCTCTTTTCGCAAGTTGGACATTTTTCATCTTTTGGCCTATACTGCGGCATGGAAAAAGAATTGCTTCTCTTTAAAGACTAAATTCCATTTACTAGAATTTTCTATTGATTATTTAATGTCTTGCATGGCACTTTATTTCTTAGAGATTATTTTTTTTCTTTTTAACGCTGCGAGCCTCCACCACAGTATGACCATAGTATGACGAGGGTTTCCTCTGGGTACACATAACTGTTTCTTTTTGAAACTGATATACTGTAATACATTTATATACATTGTACTTTTGCATTGACTATTTTCTATTCATTTGAAAATTTTACTATGGGTTTAGAATTGATTTTTGAATAATTAGCTAAATGATTTTTTATACTAGAGATAGAGTTATTTTAACTCTAAAGACGTATACTAAAATTTTTATTGTGTTTTGTTGTTTATACTATATTGTGCTCTTTGTGTTGGGTTGTGTTATATTCTTTGCACTACTACCCCATTTACGGGGGTGGTAGCCACCCCTATACGTTTTGCTGGGGTATGCAGGGGGTGGTAGCCCCCCTACACGAGATCTGGGGTAGCATCCTGGGATATTTTTTTTGGACTCTATATTAGGTGGGTGGACCTACCTATGGTTTTGTGCATGGATTTCACACATGGTTTTGGCCATGATGGTTTTTTGTCCATGGTATTTTGTAGATCTGGTCAAGGGAACTACAATTATGTTGTAATCCAGGGTTAATGGATTGGGGTTTATGGATGCTTCGACATGTATACATATGTATGGTAACATTGAAATGAATATAATGAAAAATCAATCTGGTAGTCCTGGTTTTGGGATCCAAGGGAAAATCTTTTTGTATATCTGTTTTCGTTTTATGCTCTCGCCATTGTTTATTTTCTGTTTTTAGAATTCACATGTTAGTAATTTCTATACGGGGTCAAAACCTACACTTTGGTACTTCGAATAATGTTTCCCTTATTTTATATATATATATATTATATAATATATATATATATGTTTGTTATACAGAGGATTACTCTGTACATATTCAACTATTCTATATATTCATGCTTACATAATCAACTACTTTATATATTCATGCTTAATTGGTTAGTATTTTGTTTTCATAAAAAATATAAATTTGTCACCATTTGAAAAATATATTTGTCACACAACTAATTTCTACTAAAATATATGCTGATCTATTTCAAATATTCATTCATTCATACATGTATCTAACTACATGTTTTCCATTATATAAAAAATACTTCTAGTTCTCTACTTAACATTACGAATGGTATTTCCTTACATGTTTCATCATGATTATCTTTTCTGCCTATGTTATACCAAACAAGAAGATATAAATATTGTAATAAGCAATCTTCAATCATCAATCATGTTCTTTGCATTGTTCCAAGCTTGATAAAACACATAAATATGTCCTTTTATTTTTAATCAAACCAATTAATTATAAAAGTTAGAGATATTGACTTGAAAATACTTTGTCTAGGAAATTAAGAGGCACGTACTTGGCTCCTCTCAAATTTGACACAACAAACTGCTTGTCCCCCTGAGCAACTAGGCCTGCTTGTCGGATCCTTTAGCAATTGAGCAAAAGTCTAGGTATGTTTTCTTAGTCTCAATTCCTGCATCTCTTTCAGCCATTCATAGTATGATGGAGGAGGGGGGAGAGATAGGAATCACTGAAGGAAGGCCACGTCTAAGTGGGTCCACAATTTACCCTATTACACACAGTAAGGTGGTGGAGGGGGGCAAGATGGGAAATGCAGAGGAAGGGGTGGTTCAGATGGAGCAGAGGTTTGTAAGGTAATGAAGCGTGAGAACCAGAACAATGGCTTGCAGGGGTACCATGAGAGCTAGGAAAAGGGGTCGCCTGAGGGAGTTAAGCATGCAATCTGGATGGGGGATAGGACAACTAAGGACCCGCCCCTTGTTTAGCCCAAGGGAAGAGATACCAAGGAGTATCCAGACCACTGGAAGAAACCAGAGTGGGGAGGGCAAGCCAAACGACAAGGATATGCAGGCATTGGGGATAAGTGTAATTTCTGATAAACTAACTTTTGATGTTGATCACTATAAATAGGAGGCTATAGAGGGAAAGATAGCTCGCATGGGTAGAGGAAGGGGTCCTGGAGGAAGAGGGCGGCAAAGTCAGCTAGGAAGAGACAACCCGACGACCTCCACACCAGCTTATCAGAGGCGTAGTAGGAAAACCATGAGGATGGCGGTGCAAGAGGTTGCCCATGCGTACAAAGAAGGAACAGACGTTGACATTCGTCAGCCCATTCAAGAAATGGAAGACAATGTCATGGGAGAAGACTCTGAGCCCGAGATGGAGGAATGGGGAGATATCATCCCTGACCTGGGGCACAGTAGAGGAAGGATGACACTCTACAAGAAAGCCTTGCACGTGTATTGGGTGTTGAAGCACTTACTTGCGAGGGCGTTGGAGAAGGTAGCGGGTGAAATGGCTAAAATTGCCCCAAGGTGTGCCAAATATAAAGAAAGATATGAAAAACCTGCAAATCATCACGATTATGCAGGACAACAAGCTAGATGAAATCCAACAACAACTGAAGAAGCTATCTCCAGCACCGTGGGACTCGGCGGCAGCACCGGTAAATGTGGATTGTGACAATGAAGATCAAAAGTATTAATTCATGTAGTTTATAGTCTGCTTCCTTTTGAGGATAGCTTTTTCTTTTCAATAGTCTTATGTTAGATTAGAACATGATTAGTGATTTTTGTTGCGAGGTTTACTTAGCATGGATTGAAAGACTTATTAATTTTTGCTACGAGATGGCCTATAATAATCTCAGGTGGCCAACAGACTTGGTTTCCCATATAGGCAAGTTGAAGCCACCAAACAGTTGTATATGAATCAATTTGATTTTATATAAATAGAAAAAAAAGGGCACCACCGCAACTTACAAAATATATATAGATTATATATATTCAAAACTTATATATAATTAATAAATTATATTTTATTTGTTATCAATAATAAATATTTAATATTGAGTAAATAATGTAAACATTATACTTTTTCAAACTAAATTTTATATTTAAAATAAGTGAATATTGTGAACTTTGTATTTTTCAATTATAAAAGTAAAACCTGTTTAGTGTGCTTTGTTTTTAAAGATTACTTTATATATGGTAATATATATTTAAAATTTTGATATAAACTGGATAAGATATCTAAAATTTATTAATCTTAATAATTTTCACCATTTAAATACCTCATCACAATTTCATAAACTACAAAATAAATTTACTAACTATAAATACAACAACAAATACAAAGAGATGTTTGTATTATAATATATATTTCCTCAAGGATTGCGAAAGGAAAAAGAGGAAGCTAGGGCCTTGAATTGGCTAAGTGTTGGCTAGAGCAAGACAAATAGCATGAGAATATGTTTACAATGAAGGGTGCGCTTTAGGATCGAAGCAAGACATTGTAATAGTTTATCATTCTCATCTAAATAATGAAAAGCAATGGAAGGGGTTTTTCCCAATTGAGTTCCCTTGTAAAATCATTGTGCTCTTGTGGTTTTGATGCTTGCATCTCATTGCAAGTGTTTTTAAATTGTGATTTCCATTCCACAAAATAGTAGAGGAAATTTGTAATCTCTTGATTTTAGTTTGATTTCATCAGTAGTAGTAAATTTCTATTAATTTCTTCATAGCATCAGAGCATAAATCACATTAGAAACTAGTAAATAGAGCTTCTCTTTTAGGGATTTCGATTTGTAGATTCAGTGAAGCAATTTTATTTCGTGCGGGAAAATGTCTTTCAATGGATTGAGATTGGAGTATGCCTTGGAGGGAACCTCAAATTTCATAGCTTTGAAGGACATGATGGAACTTGTACTCAATGATAATGGAGTGTTGGAGTGCACCAAAACTAACATTCTAAAACTAGCAGTATTGCATGCACAACAATTACCCCAGTGGAAGAAGGATACCATAAAAGGCAAGAGGATCATCTTGGAGGGTGTGAGAGACCACATAGTCTTGAATTTACATGGAAATGAGATTCCATTTGCTATGTGGAATACTATCACTGAGCTATTTGAAAATAATAGTGATGCCAGGAAGTTGGAATTGAGGGACATGCTTAGAAACATTCGATTACAAAAAAATGAAACCATTCCACGTTACGTCTTTAGATTCACTCAGTTTTAATATGAACTTGGAGGAGTAGGAGAAATTGTTTCCTCTTCATAACTTGTGAGCCTGGCTCTCCTAGGACTTCCAAAATCTTAGAACAACTACTAGGACTCTATAAATGGAAGGGGAAATTTTCTAAATTGGGAGAGATTTTGGTCTGATTTGGTGTAGGAAGAAAATCGAAGGAGCACAAGAGATGGAGTAACATCCATAGTTTAGGAGGAAGATAATTTTTCTTTGGTTGGGAAGGGAAAGAAGGCCCAAAGAAAGCCAGAGTCCAGCCAGAACAATGGCAAGAAGAAGGACCTAAGCAAGATAAAATGTTTGCACTGCCATGAATATGGGCACTATGCAACAAAGTTTCCACACAAGAATCCTAACAATAAGCCTTCAGGAGAAGCAAGAGATGAAGAAATTGCCTCACAATTCGAATTAGACTTCACCCTGATTGCATGCATGGAAAGCACTGTAATGGGGAGTGCGTGGTATCTAGATTCAGGTGCCTTGGTCCATATGATAGGATACAAAGAATTCTTCAGTAGCCTAGACATTAGGGGAATTTTGAGGTCTAAAATGGGCCTCCTAAGAAAAATGTACAACCAAAATAAACTTTAAAAGAACCAATAGGATTCAAGATGATGATGTCAACCATGGGGGATGATTCACCATTTTTGGAGTAGAAAAGTAAAAAGATTAAAAAATAATAAAATAATAAAAATATTTTTTCAACTCGTATTTTCAACTAATCTCCCTAAGGTTTTACTCAAATTTTGAGTGAGAGTATTCATTGGATGCAAAATTTAAATCCTCATCCAAAGAGTACCCATGTTGCATACTTTTGATGGACCTTGCTACATGAAAAAAGAGAAATACATGAAATCAAGTGATTGCAATCACATTTTTCATGTATTTCTCAATTTTCATGTAGTAGGGTCCATCGAAAGAATGCAACATGGGTACTCCTTGGACGAGGAACCAAATTATGGATCCAATGAGAGTTTCTGCTCGAAATTTGAGTAAATTGATAGGGAGATAAGTTGAAAATATGAGTTGAAAATATGAATTGAAAAAATAGTTTTTTCTTTTTTCCCTTTAAAATTTTATCATGTCATCTAATATTATTTTATTATTTCCACTATTATTTTATAATTTCCTTAGGAAGCCCATTTTATATCTCAAAAATCCCCTAATGGGAGAAGGATCTCCAAATGCACATAGAACTTGGGGATGATGGGAGGTATAGTACCAAAGGAATTAGAACTGTAACCTTTAAGAGGGAGTTGAGCTCCCATCTTCATCTCAAAGATGTTATGTATGTACCCGGGTTGAAGAAGAACTTGATATTTGTAGCTGTATTGGAGGCTAAAGGCTATGATGTTGTTTTCAGTAAGAGGAAATCCTTTATGAGACATGTAGCTATCATTCAAGTGAAACAAATTGGATTTCGACTGAATAACCTATACAAACTTGAGGTGGAGACTTGCGCTACACTAAGTAGCTAGGCATAAAAAGTGCAGAGTCGAGATGTTGGAGAACTTTGGAATAGGCACATGGGACACTTACAACATGGGGCCTTAAAAATCATGCAGCAGATTACCACCAGTCTCCCAAAATGAAACCTTAACCAACATGATGTATGCAAGCACCCAAGAACCAAGCCCCCAGTCATAGGTAGTGGTCCTATGTTCGAGGAGGAATGAGGAGCTAAGCACATGGGGGCCAAGGATATCGAAAATCTGCATTTTCGTAATGTTTTTTAAAATGAAGTTCTATTGAGTTGCAGCTCTGAAGTAGCACTATGGTTATGTGACAAGTATGTTGGGCTCTGATAGTGTAACATGAAAGTGATAAAGGATGGATGAGTCGGCATTTGTGATTACAGAGCACCACTAAGGCTACCACCAGTGATCATTTCCAACTCCATAAAGTGGGGAAGTCAAGCGGTTAAAGGGAAACCAATAGGCATACCAGTTGGGCAACTGTAGAGGAAAGTCATGGCAGAGACGTGGCCCGATCAGAGGAAATCAACAACAACGACATGAAGATATTTTTCTTGACCATCATTCAGTTTCTTCTATTTAATTTATTATGCAATTTTTGTATTTTAAACAAAGGAATTGAATTTGTTGTAAAGATTTGGGTTTTAGAACCTCTGCATGTTGAGACAACTACTTGATCAAACATTTGGACCATGGTGAGATATTTTGTAATTGTTTTCAAGGTTCCCCTCTCCTTATAAAAATAGGGAAGAAACACTTTAGAAAGGTTCCCAATTTCTGCATTCGAGAGGCCAAATTTTGTTTGTGCAAATTATGAGTTTTGTTTACAGAGAACACGGTTCTATTTTGGTTCAATTTTCTTATTCACGAGGTGCTCAAGCTTATACAAATGTTAAATGTGAAATTTTGGTGCTTTGGACTCCATCTTCAAAGGTTAATGATGTTATTTTGTTGATTCTAATCATAGGAATGTGCAACATGTTTTCTCCCTTGTATATCACTTCATTTATGTATTTCCTCCTTTGAAATTGTGTAATGAAGTTGTTGGTTTCACCCTCGCTTATGGTTGTATGTGTGTTGCTAAGTAGTAAAACGTACCTATGTAAACACATATTTACTTATGCTAATTGGTGGCAGGATGTATCCATGAGGCATAGAGCTTGAGACCTTAATTCCGTCTCCACTTTTTCTACATTTTCACCTCCTCACTCTTCCATATTTTTGTTGGATTTTGTTGCTTAGGATTTTGTATTTCCATACAACACTTTGCATCAATTTCCCTCCTTTCCTTCCACCTGTTCACTATACTACAACCAAAATTTTAAGCTTCATATTATTGTGTGTCGTCCATCAGAACCAAGACATTCCTCTTTGAGATAAGCCATATTTACCCATGGTTATTTAGAGATGTGTATATGCTTGATTCTACCTTGGTGAAGGGCTATTGAACCAAGCTCTAAATTGTTTCTTTTCAAATTATGTGACATATTGAGTGTAACAAAAAGCCCTCAGATAATCCTCAAAAGCACTCCTCTGGATTCCCTAAGCATTGACACTTTCTTTCAATCTGGGGGTTGTCTCTAGGAGGCTTGTACATTGTCTGAAGCATTTTGTGGCAAGAGAAAGAAAAAGTTACAACATCTTCTAACATTGCCGCCAAGAATGAATTAGAATACTTTTCCCTGGGTATGAAATTTTTTTCATTCCCTCTTTTGGGTGAGCAAGGGAAGTGTGGGTTGAAAATTCATCACCTTGGTGACTCCATTGTCCGAATTTTATTTGAAACATACTTTCTTTCCAAAGGCCTCATACTCACTATGATACTAGCTAGTAGAAAACTCCTCCTGTATTTGACCGTGATAAAATCATATCTAAGAGGATTTGGAAAGCTCGCACCCCTGTCACTCTAGAATCCACAAGATCTTTTCCAAAAATATCATCAACCAGTTCTCAAAAAGCTGAGATAATCTATCCTGAGTCTGCCTCCAAAGTTTTGGAATATCCTTAAGAATGTTGTGTATTATTTGGCTCATTTCCTTCCAGAATAAGAAACAAAGAAGCTTCTATCAGTTCACCCCATTTTTCATTTCATCCCTCCTCTGAGGTTTAAGAATTTAAAGACATCCTTATAAATAGTCCCACATAGAGTGTAAATGGCCTCACAACCCAGATCTAATCAGCCACAACTCAGATACCCCCTCAGCAATGATCTGCGATAAGTCTCCTACCACCTCCTTTGCTAAATATGTTTGTCCCAGGTTTTCTCTTGAATAAATATGCTCCACTGGACTTGCCACAACCCTTGAATGGTATGCCACGGGACTACCTCATGCTCTTGCTAATATACACAGTGGAAGATGACATTTTAGCACAAAGGCATGTAGAAACTTTTTGTGCATTTGTAGAAAATTTAAATTTTGAACACCTAGATGTAGTGCTGAGGCTTTTTGTTCAGTCTCTTGATGGGGAGTCTAGGAAATGGTTCAAATCTCTGTCAAATACTTCAATTACTTCTTGGGAGGAGATGGAGAAATATTTTATGCAGAAATGGGGGGAGACGATAGATCATGGTTATATTCTTACTAAATTTAATGCTATGAAGAGGAAACATAATTAATATGTCTCAGAATTCATAATGAATAGTTTTCTAGTTGAAAGTAAACCCCCACAGGTCACTTCTAAAGTGGTGTTTGTTGGGGCCTTCGAATCAGAATTTGGTTTCACCCTAAGAGAAAGGAAGTATTGTACTCTAGGCTAGATTCAAATAGATGCCTTAGAGGTTGAAGTGAACTTTACCTCTATTGTGAAGTCGAGATGCATAATTGATCATGGAGAAAGGAGGAGAGGAAAAGAGGAAGCTAGCTCCTCAAATCAGGGGAAGTAAACCCAAGAGAAGAAGTTGGAGGAAGTGAATAAATTGATAAGAAACTTGTCTAATAAGCTCATGAAGTTGGAGCTAGAAAATAAGAATCCTCCAAAAAAAATCTGCAAGATCCTAACCAAAGGTTCAATCCTCAGTATAGGAGACCTCCCTTGCAAATTTCGTAGAGGGAGAGAAAATAGCAAAAAGACCACATTCAACCCCTATTATACCTAGAGTATGATCCAAAAGAACAGATAGAAGAAACCAGTGAGGTCCAAGAAAATATATTATGTTCATTTTCAAATGAGGAATGTGAAGCTAAAATACATGAGGAAGAAGGGGATGATTTAGAAGCCTCGCTGGATGATGGCAACCTTGATGATTATTGTAGGAAGTTTTCAGTCTTCATGCAAGTACAACTACATCAGAAATATGATCTCAAGTCTTCTAGAAAGAGGTCTAGAATGCATGACCAAAATAAAGACCCTTCTCCTCAAAATTCTCCTAAATCAACATAAAAGGGAAAGAAGCCACTAGACTCATTCTTACCCAAAAAGAAGGAGTCATTAGATCTAATATGTCATAAGCTTGAAGCTTCTAAAGAAGAAAAATCACCCTCACCACCCAAACCAGTATGCCATAAGTAAAAAGAGCCCGTTGAGGTTGTCATAGCTGAGAAGAGTCTTGTTGTATTTAATCTCCAAAAAGAACTTGAAAAAGTCAAAATCTTTGTCCCTCTGTTTGAATTGTTAAAACAACAAACTAATAAAGCTCAAATTTTACAGTTTATGTGTCCATCCAACACGCTTCCCATACACAATAGTTTGAATCTCCAAGAAGAAAGGCCTATGGTGGTATTTGGGCCCCATGTTGAAGAACAAGACCCTTGCACTACCCCTTTTTATGTTACCTTGGTAGTTCATGACCTTCTGCTACACAACTGCATGCTAGACTCATGTGCTTCTCATAACATGATGCCTTTATCCTTCATGGAGCAATTAGGGCTGAAAATAACCAGATCCTATAAAGACACGTATTCCTTTGACTCCAAAAGGGTAAAGTGTCTAGGTATGATTAAATATTTGGTGGTGAATTTGACTTAGATTCATGTAAAAAGTGTAGTGATGGATATTGTGGTGGTTGACATCCATGCAAATTTTGGTATGCTCTTATCAAGGTCATGGGGGTCCAAGATGGGAGGGTTCGTTAAATTGGATTTGAATTATGATACCATTCTTGTATCCAGTGGAGAAGAAAGACAATTGTATATAGAATCAAGGTTTTTCAAGACAGTTACAAGAGCTGACTATTCAAATAATGCCCATGTGTATGGTCAAGAAAGAGAGTTCTCTTGCTTGTTGTTAGAGGGAGATGATTTGATCCTCGAAGAGACATAGGTGCAACCTTCTGTCCAACTAGATTAGGAGTTTCTAGATTGTGATAAGGTATGGAATTTATACTTTGATGGTGCTTGTTCCTAGGAAGGAAATGGGGCAAGTGTGTTGCTGATATCCCCAGAAGGAAATTTGATCCCTCTCTCTTTCAAATTGGATTTTGAGGCCAACAATAAAATTGTTGAGTATCTTGGGCTTGCAAGCTGCAAGACATATGAACATTTAATGCTTGGCTGTGTTTGGAGACTCAGAGCTGGTAATGAAACAAATAAGAAATCAGTGCCAAACCAAGCATCTGAGATTGAAGGCTTACCACAATGAACTTTGGGATCTAAATGATAACTTTTTATTAGCCTTAAAATTTAAATTCTTCACTAGAGAAAGAAATTGAATGGCTAACTCCTTGGCCTCAGCCACCAAAAATTTTAAACCACATCAAAATCCACTTCTCATGTATGAGGTTGAATTCAGATATAGGCCCTCAGTTCAAGACAATGTTAGACATTGGTAAGTGTTTGAAGGTGAGGAACATAACTAATTCTTCATGGAAGCTATTGTGTAGTTCCAAAATTCAATAATCGACCAAGGGGACAAGAGGATGATAAATGAGTGGCAGTCTGGTTGGGAAGAAACCATTGTGGGGCACAACATTTTAAGGCTGAAGGGTAACATTATTCCCTGGGGCTTGGTTCCCTTGGCAAGATTTTTTAACTCAAATGATGTGGCCACCAAACCAACCGAACAAGAAATTGATGAATAGGTGGAGGATTGCAACATCGAATCAGAAAGAGATCCCCAGATAATCATGCTGGAAAAAGGAATCTCCCATGATTACAAGCAAAGGTATCTTAAACTTCTAAAAGACTATAGGGATGTATTTTCATGGTCGTATGATGATTTAAAAACTTTTGACACTAATATTATTCAGCATAAGATTCCTTTTAAGAATGGGGTGAAGGAACACAAGCAAAATCTTAGACATATCAACCCTCTTCTACTCCCATCCATTGAGAAGGAAGTAAGGAAATTACTCGAGGCCAAAATCATTGTACCCTTGAGGTATTCAGATTGGGTGGAAAATTAGGTTCATGTTAGGAAAAAGAATGGAGAGATAAGGTTGTGTGTGGACTTCAAGAATATAAATAAAGCCTCATTAAAAGACAATTGCCCATTGCCTAAAATGGATTACATCTTACAAAAGGTAGTAGGGTTAGATCAGATGTCTATGATGGATGGATTTTTAGGATAAAATCAGGTGGCAGTGCATCCTGAAGATCAAAATAAAATTGCATTCACCACACCCTGGGGTACCTTTATGTACGGCAGAATGCCATTTGGTCTCATAAATGCAGGAGCCACTTTTCAAAGAGTAATGGATATAGAATTTGTGGGAGAGAAGGACAAGTTTTTAGTAATTTATTTGGATGACAGTACTATTTTCTCTAAAACAGGTGAGGAACACATTGAACATTTATGAATCATTTTTTAGGAATGCAGAAAGTATGGCTTGTCCCTGAATCCTAAAAAATCTCAGTTCACTCTAAGTGAGGGAAATATGTTGAGGCACAAAGTACCAAAAGAAGGGGTGAAGGCCGATACCAAGAGAGTAGAAGCCATAATGAACATTCCCCTACCAAAGAATAATAAAGAGGTTCAAGTATTTTTGGGAAGGATTAACTTTATGAGGAGATTCGTACCTAATTATGCTGAGATAGTAAAAGAGATCACAAAGATGTTGAAGAAGGACAATGAAGTAAAATGGAATTTAGAGTCTCGGGAATCCTTCTCCGGGATTTAAAGGGATTTTGTAGAAGCCCCTGTATTAGTCAACCCTGACTACCTAAAACCATTTTTTCTTTTTTCTTTTACTTCTCCTCATACAATGGTTGTTGTCTTATTGCAGGAAACAATGAAGGACATGAACAACCAATAACGTTTCTTAGCTAGGTGCTATGAGATGTTGAGCTAAAGTATAATATTTTGGAGAAGAAGGCATATGTCGTAGTCAATTCCGTAAAGGCTTTTAGAATTTATGTGCTACAATCCAACATAATCACTTATGTTCCTACAACAGTTGTGAAAGACATTCTAGTATAAGGAGATAGTGAGGGAAAAAGAGGCAAGTGGATTGCTAAAATCTAGGAATACGACATGGATATCAAGCTCACTAAACTCATCAAGGAGTAGGGATTAGCCAAATTATTCTCTGAAACACACTGCCAAGCCTTGGGTATTAATTTTCTGACAGAGGAAGAAGAAGGACGAAGAGAAGAGGAGCAGAACAAGGTCAAGAGCTCAACACATAAATTCCAAATGAAGTACCTTGTTTATGACTAGTATAAACAAATAATCCACTGTTTAGTTTTCCTGAGTTGTCCAGTCAATATTGATAAAATTAAATGCAAATATTTGAGATTACAAGCCTAGAAGTTTGTCTTTTTTAAATGGCCAATTGTATTGGAAAGACCCAATGAGGATTTTTCTTTTATGCCTCGTTGAAGGAGAGATCCATAAAGTGATAGATGAGTTCCATAACTGTGTGCATGGAGAGAATAATAGTTGGAGAGAAACAACTCATAAAATTATCAAAGCAGGTTTCTATTGGCCCAAGTTGTTCGATGAGGTACATGCATATGTTTGGTCCTGTGAAAGGTGCCAAATGTTTGTTGAAAGGTAGAAATTAGCACCTCTGAATTCAATCCCTATTTTTTTTGAATGACCTTTCAGACAATGGGGTTTATACTTCATTAGAGAAATACACCCACCTTCTAGTAGAAAGTATAAATGGAACTTTATAGCCACTAATTACTTCACTAAGTGAGTGTAGGCAGTCCCAACTAGAAATGCAACCGATGTTGAGGTGATCAAATCCATGGAGGAAAATATCCTTGCAACGTTTAGTTGCCCAAGAAGTACAATGTCACTGTGGGTCACTCCACCAGCTACTATCCATCAGGAAATGGACTGGTTGAATCCTTAAATAAAACTTTGGTAAGGATTATAAAGAAGACAATATCTGAGAATCAGAAAAATTGAGAATCACAATTGAAGTTTTCTTTATGGGAAAATAGAGTTACTACGAAGAGATCAAATGGAAAAATCTCATTTTAATTAGTGTATGGGAAACCTACAATTCTCCCCATACAATCGGCAATTCACATGGCCAAAATTCTACAAGATGTTGATGAAGAGCCAAACTCTGTAACCAAGAGGATCCATCAATTGGTATAGCTTGAAGAAGTTAGGGGGAAGGTGACTTAGAATATGATTCCATATCAAGAAAATACATAAGCTCTGCTTGATGGAAAGGCAAAGAACAAAACCTTACAGCTAGGGGATTTGGTGCTTAGGTGGGATGTCTTACGAGAAGATAAAAGAAAACATGGAAAATTCAATCCTTTATGGTTTGGAACGTTCAAGGTTTCTGAGGCAAAGGGGAGAAACGCTTTCTTGCTGGAAAAGTTGGATGCTGAAATTCTTGAGATGCTTGTAAATGAGCATTTTATTAAGATTTACTTCCAACAATGAAGATATCCACTTTCACCCATTATACATACTAACGAGCCATTGTAGATTCCAGTAATTCTGTAAGTGTTTGAAGTTTTTTTTTTTGAATAAAATAACTCCATGCCCAATGGATAGAAAACTACTAGTCTACAGGTTCTCAACACCTTACTAGCAAGGCACTATCCCCAATTGAATCCAATGTTGTCACTTACTACAAAATTGTTTGAATGGTGCCAAATGATGTCAAAAAAGTGCAAAATGGTCAAAAGGAGAAAAAATCTCAGAGGTTGAAAGTCCAAAGAAGAGGCCAAAAGCCAAAAAGCCTATGTTTTAAAGCCAAGGAGGAAGTCGAGTTTTACATAGGAGTGCCAAAGTTTGGGTGTCGATCATATTGGAACCCGATATTAGAGGGACAGGAAGAGAAACATATCAAATTAAAGCATATCGAAGGGAAGTTCTTCAGAGGGTTGAAAACATCATAACTTCAATTTAAATTCTTTTCCAAAAGTTCCAATGAAGACGAGCTTCACAATTAGGCGAGACCTTGGTCACGAAAAATCCATGGGACTTGGAGCGGAGGGAAGATTTAACACTCGAAAGGTAGAAGTTCATCGGTGGCAGAGATTATCGTAACTCTATTTTAATTCCCCTTTGGAAAAGTTTCAATGGAGGGGGCTTCCAATATGGGCTAGAACCTGGTCACAAACGTTCCAAAGGACCAAGGTGCATGGAACAAGGTGTGACATCAAAACATTGGCCACCAGAAACTTTGATGTTTCAATACCCCTTGACAAATGCCTTTGTTGAAAGCGTCAAAATATTAGATGCATGGGAAATACACAGGAGACCTTAGAAATTCTGACGACCCCATGTACCTTTCTCTCTCTTCCAAAGAAGGCACGTGGTAGCCGATGATTGATCACGATGAGCTCACCGTGTAGATTATGTCAGCATAATGTAGCAGAATAAGGACATGTGGTAGTTAGTTTTGGCATTTTGATGGGCCTAAAGGGAAAAATATGGGTGACACATGTCACCACTTAGGAGATGCCATGTGGAGATGATGACATCAACTTGTTGTCACTTCAGGGGTCTGTGTATCAGAAGTGCACAATATTGTAAATTCTGTGTTAATTCCTTTTGAAAAACCTCCAATGGAAGGATATTTGAAGTATGTGGTGGTTGGTCACAAGAGATCCATAGAACCCAAAGATGAAGGAAGATTTAGCACCTAAGTGCTATGGGTCCCATCGAAAGCGATAGTTATCATAGCTCCTAGTACATTCTTGTTTGAAAAAGTTTTGATGGTGATGGGGGCTTTGATATGTGTCAGAACTTGGTCACAAGCATTCAAAAGGACCATGGGAAAATCATGAACTATAAAGGTAGGTAAGGCCCGACAAAAGCCCAAACACCTTAGCACCCAAGCACCAAGCCCTTGGTCACAGGAAATGGTCTAATGTTTTAGGAGGAATAATGATTTAAGCATGGGGGTCCAAGGACATCGAAACTTTGCTTTTACATAATGTATTTTAAAATAAAATTTTGATGAGTTTTAGCACCAAAGTGGGTCTATGGTGATGTTACAGGTATGTTGGGCTCTAATAGTGTAATGCAGAAGTCACAAAGGATGGATGATTTAGTAGTTGTGATTATAGAGCACCACTAAGGCCATAACAAGTGTTTCCAACTTCAAAAAGTGGAGAAGTCAAGCAGTTAAGGGGAAAGCAACATGCATACGAGTTGGGAAACTGTTGAGGAAAGTAGTGGCAAAGATGTCTTTTATTCTACAATTTTTTGTATTTTAAAGAAAGGAATCAAATCTATTGTAATGATTTGGGTTGCATAACCTTTGCGTGCTGAGACAGCTAGTCGATCAGATATCTAGAACATGGCGAGATATTTTGTAACTATTCTCAAGCTTCCCCTATCCTTATAAAAAGATGGATGAAACATTTTAGAAAGGTTCCCAATTTCTACATTCGAGAGGTTGAATTCTGTTTGTGCAAATTTTGAGTTTTGTTTGCAAAGAACATGGTTCCATTTTGGTTCAATTTTCTTGTTCATGAGGTGCCCGAGCTTATACAATTGTTAAATGTGATGTTTTGGTGATTTAGACTCAATCTTCAAATATTAATGAATTTGTTTTTTTTATTCCAATAAGATAAATGTGCAATATGTTTTCTCCTTTCTATGTCCCTTCATGTATGTCTTTCCTCCTCTGAAATCGTGTAATGAAGTTGTTGGTTTCACTCTCACTTATGGTTGTATGTGTGCTGCTAAGAAGTAAAAAGTACCTGTGTAAACACATATTTAATTATGCTAATTGGTGACAGGATGTGTCCATGATGCATAGAGCTTGAGACCTTAATTCACACTACACTTTTTCTACATTTTCACCTCCTCACTCTTCCATATTTATGTTGGAATTTGTTGATTAGGATTTTGTATTTTCATACATCTCTCTACATCTATTTCCCTCCTTTCCTTCCACATGTCCACTATACTACAACAAAATTTTTAAGATTCATATTACTATATGTTGGCCATTAGAACGAAGAGATTCCTCTTCGATATAAGCCATATTTACCCATGGGTATTTAGATTTGTGTGTCTGCTTGAGTCTACCTTGGTGAAGGGCTATTGAACTAAGCTATGAATTATCTATTTTCAAATTATGTGGCATATGGAGTGCAACATAAAGCCCTTAGATAATCCTCAAAATCACTCTAGATGCCCTAGGCACTGACCTTTTCATTCAACCCAGGGGTTGTCTCTAGGAGGCTTCTACATCTTTTGAATCATTTTGTGATAGGAGATAGAAAAAGCTACAATAGAATGCATAATTGATAATAAATATCTAAAAGTCATCTAAAAACAACCGAGAAGGTGTAATTCCCTTTGAATTAGCTACAACAACACTTTTTAGCCCATGCATTCATCAAACATTCAATTACTTATTAAATAATGAATAAGAGCCATATCTAGAGCACATCATAGAACCATGCTTATAACCAACATATAAACAAAATATTAACCATGAAAAAACAACCATAAAATTAACATAATGAGTACAAGTGATAATAGATAAAAATAGCAAAATAACTCTTATTAACTTATGCAAAATCCAACAAAGTCAAGGACTTCCATGTACCACCCGACCATAGATTGGGTTGAACCAAATATTTCTTTCATCCAATCACCCTTGTGCCATATTCCAAGCATGAATGTGGGATATCGTAGGATAAACCAAGACATAATCAACCAGAGAATCCATAGGTTAAACCACCTCCACCCTTAACTACCATGATTTCACCTAAATCAATTATGAGATCACAAAAACAAACAAAGCTTGGATGCCTCAAAATATCTTCATCATACCTTGAGGAATTTGCCTGTCTCCACCAACTTATTGATGGCTTCCCAGAGAAAACCATCTCCACTGTGAATCCTTGGGAATTCTCCTAAGACTGCCTCACCTAGTTCAAAAACCTTCCAGTAATCCAAAGCTCAATAGAGAATAAATCCCATCACACCATGGTTATCTAGGAAATGGCAAGGCAAGGTTGAAACCACTATCAATCTAGGAAAAACCCATGCCTTTAAAAACAAATGAACCAAATAAGAAAATTCTTGTACCATGCATTCACAACTCAGCTAAGAAATCACACATGCAACCTGTTACCTAAAATATCTTCTTGTTGAAGTTGGTGATCCAACCTACTCCTTGATTTTCTTTGTTTTCCTTTGCTTGTCCTCTTCCTTCCTTTGAGTGCTTGTCCAAGTTCTTGTTCTATTTCCTTTGCTACAGTTGCTCCAAATATGTGTAAAAATTTGTCAAGTGATTCTCGGGTGCCTTTTTATCATTGATATCCCCTTGTTTCTTCATTTTCCTTGATTTTACTCTAATTTCCTTCCACGCAAATTTGTGTCTCTTCATCTTCCTTTTCTCATATTTTCCTTATTTATAATAATTAAATGCCAATTATTGCATTTTATCCTTTTCCAATGCCTTTTCCAATTTCCATAGCCATAAATAAATAGCAAGTGACCCCGAATATGATTTTTTCCCATCATTCAGCTTTGAATATGTGTCTCATGACCTTGGTCTTATTTTTCCTTTATTATCCTTTATTACATGAAACTTTAACCTATAGCCATTAGAAACCCCTCCCCCTTGGGGGAACGCTATCCTCGATATTATATGACACCTATGACCAGCAAACCACTGAAAATAATGCATACTACCTATGGAGATTTATAACACAGCTCATTGCAGTATTTACAATGACCACTGTTGAAATCATAACAAACATATCATTTATTGGAGCTTTATAGCACAAATCATTACGATATTTTCAATAAAAACCACATATACTCATGCACATTTGATTCAACCAACAGACAGACATATTGTTTATGGAGCTTTATAAATCCATGTCAATATAGTATTCACAATAATATACACAGATATACATATGCACATTTGTTTTAACCCTTAAATAAAAGGATACAATGCATGTATCTCCAACAAGGGAATCCAGATGCTCACACCTCCACCCTCAAAGTAATACCAAGATTCACCTCCTTCCGAGGAAGTCCAAAATCCACTGTCAAAATCAAAGTCTGAGTCCAACGTATAGTGCTACAATCCTTGCACTACATGTTCCCTCAATGAATAGTTACCATCTCATTGTTCTAAGGCACACTCCCAATGTGCTTCTAATTCCATTTGGAAATGCTAATGACCAAATCAAATTCATTCCCTAGTCTTCCCTTCTCTTCTTTCCAGTCCCTCAAGAAATCCAATAACCCCCTTCTGTACAATCACTCACCTTCCATGTTCCCCGACATCACCTTCTCTGCTACACAATCCCTCGGGTGATCCATCCCTTAGTAAATTTTTCTCACATAGAAAGGTCCAAAAACCAAGGCATATCCCTGCATCAAAACCATCATACTAATCATAGCATGCTCATAGAAATCAATGGACACTATTGGGTACTAGTGTCCCACAATGGCCCTTCTCTTAAATGCTTTTCCAACATGTTGCTTGCTATTCCAATTCCTTTTACCGTTGCTTCTAATTATTGCAATCAGTTTCAACCACCAAAACCAGGCATTTCCTTGCTTTCCTGTACGAAGCACATAATTTCCATTAGACTAAAAGGAATTGAAATTAATTTAAATCATACCTCCTTCATGGCTTGCCAATAAGTTACACTTGCAATTCTATTTACTTCCGATCACAACAAGTCTGACTATATATTTGATCAAATCATCATGTATAAACATATCACATCCAGTTAGCTCAAAATGTAATCATCATAAATCAAAATCGTAAACTATGTTCATAATTGAAATAAAATATTGATACTTATCGTTTAGATGGTTCGTTTCTTCTACATTTATTCTTTGTCCTTTCCGTACACACAAGCAAATAGTTTCCAAACCCGACAAGAACCCAATTCCTTCTCTTCTCTTCAATCATGTACACACACTAGATCGGTTGCCAAACCTGGCAAGTAGCCAATTCCTTCTCTTCTCTTAAAAGAAACAAGGGAATCTGATGAATATACTGCCTCCTCCTTTAATATCAACATCAAGGGCATCTAGATACTAAACCACCTCTACCCTTAATACAACAACTCAAAATAGGTCTCATCCCAAGCTATCCAAGGCTCTAGGAACTAGCAATTGAACCCACAACCTTCTAGGCCTCCAGAGCATTTGTTCCAACTGTGGCTCCAAGAACTAGTAATTCAATCCACCAAGGGCTTCAAAGTGTTTTTCCTAACCTATGGCTCTAGGAACTAGTAACTCAACCCAAATTGTTCCAGGGTTTCCAAAGTATTTTTTCCAACCCATAGCGATAGGGAACCCATGAACCAATCCCCTTTACAACACATACACATACAAAATGTACAACACATACACATACACCCAGACCCGATGTATAACACTACACATACACATACACCCACACCCGATGTATAACACTACAACATACACCTACACCTAGTTTAAAACACAACACATATATGTACACACATTATAATACAATGAATACACATGTCACAATGCAATGACTACACAATATTCATGACACACTACCACATGTACACAACACAACACAACGTGTACAACATACACACAATAATAGTACTCCACATATAGAGACCACATTATCTCTCCCTTACAAACTTGACTCTAGTATCTTTCCCATGCCTTGTTGCATGCATCCATAGCCCAAGTTCTGAGTATGTACCCCTTTCCACTATCAATGCTTATCCCAGCATGTCGCATACCACACTAATTTTATTCCGCTAATGTATCCTTCAACATCCCCTATCCATAACATAAACATATGCATAGTTATAAGGACATAATATTAATCATATCCATGTGATACTAACCTCATAGATCTGTCATGGCTACTTCACCCACTTCATTCCTCATAAACTATGAACTTGTTCATGTCATTTGCCTACAAAGAAAATAATTCTTCCACAAGAATGATCCCTGACGACCTTTCAGACCAATGGAATAATATATATCTATAATATAATATATATATATATATATATATATATATTATATATATATATATATAAATATATATATATATAATATATATATATTATATATATATATATATATATATATATATATAATATAATATACACACATTAGCATAATCATGATCACAACATAATTACTAGATATCATAAGGTCAAGGTTAAGAGAACTTCCTTTATTTGTGCACAACGTGTACAACATTGAGAACAATAGTTCCCAGCATAGCCAAGGAATATAATACCTTAGATCCATTCACTTTACCTTTCATGTTACCTTTCTCATGATTGTCCTACCACCATCCATTTATCCCAATGGACCCAACCAATCCAACTGGTTGTCATATAATTGCGTTCAACTACCCTTTACTCATGCATCAGGTTTCATCTGGGTCTTACATTACCTCTTATGTTTCATTCATCTCTCCCTAAGCTCCATTAACTTTCCTCTTCCCCTAATTAATTCCCAAGACCCTCAAAACATAAAAGTGATCTGGATCTCTTCAGCTACCCGAATTAACCAAGATCTTTTAATTTTGTGATTTTAGCATAATTGCATATGAAAGAGTATGAAAAGCCACATGTGTTAAAAATAACAACAAGAAATTCCAATTTAATTTTTCCTTAAATTAAATTGTGAATTAAATCGAAATTCTATTCTCACAACAACTCTTAATATTTAATTAAGTTAATTTGACTTAACTGGATTAGGAAATTCGAGTTGGAAGTCTATCTAGAGTCATGTAGATTGATCTCTAAATTTTAGGGGCCTAGATTTTCTTTTGTGTTGTAATTAGATAACTCAGTCTAACCATGTTATAGTTAGTTAAACTAGTTCTAACTGAGGGAGAAACTAGTAGGAGGTCTAGTAGTTGTTAGAAAATATATATATTATGGAGCAATGGAACACATAAAATATTGCAGAAATATAAACACAGAAAACTCATAAAACAAGAGAGACACAGATATATGTGGCTCACCCAATTTGGGCTACGTCCACCCCGAACAACCAGTTCTTCCTTTCTATTATCCAGCAAAATGAAGAGACACAACCTATAGCAGATAATATCCTCTGTTTTCTCTCACAATCTCACCTCTATGTTTCTCACTTAGAGAATACACATCTATTACACAGCCTCAAATAAAATGCCCTCATACAAAGAGAGGGGTTGCCTTCTAGGGAAAAAAACCCTAAACTAAACATAAGTTTTACTGTCAGATCATCCGCCTAATGAATGGCTTAGATTGACTAGAAATTAATATACTTTTACAAGGCAATTTTACATATGTTTTTAGCTTCGGGGGCACTGCCCCCGAGGCCCTGCCGGGGGACCACTGGCCCCTGGACCCCCTCGGGGGGGACACGTGCCCCCTGCTCCCCCCCACGTGGAGGGGTGTACAAAATTCCTGGGGTATACATTCAGTTGAAACAAAGACCTTTAAACAATCATGCTCCACACACAATAGTAGTTGGGACAGGGACCACTGCATCTTCGGTGCCACACCAATTAACTGAAGGTTCACTCATAAATGACTCATGCATGTAATTTAAGAGGAAGACCAAGTTGATATTATAGTTCACGGACAGTGTACTATCAGTTCTATAATTTTTCCAAGTTGTATAGATGGTTCATGAAATTAGTTGAGGGCCTATGGATGGATTGGGTAGTTATGGAGAGTGGATTTTCCAATTAAATATGGGCTAATTCCCTTAGGAATTTCACAAGGAAGTAGGGGCTTAACAAGCAACATAATTGGCTAAGTGTTGGCTTGAGTTGGCTTGTGAGGCTAAGAGATAGATTGTACTAGTGCAAGAATTCTTCAGGATGAAGAAGCATTGTATTTTCTTCCCAGATCTCCTGGTTAACGCAATATAGATAGTTGGGGTTTTGAGCAGTTGCTTTCCCAAGAGAAATATTGTGTTATGTACGATTGATATTATTCCTTTTTTCTTATTGTTTTCATCAATTAATTTTGGTTTCCACTGAAGAGTAGAGTAGATTCTTGTCTTGTGTTTTAGTATGCCACATAAGTTGTTGAATATGCAAGTAAAAATATACATGGTATCAGAGTTGAAGACAATATATAAGAGGAGAATTCAAGTTTAGTGTGCAGGTGAAATCAAATTTGCAAATTCATACATTAGAGTTAGCAATATGTCATTCTATGGCCTGAGAGTTGAGTATGCCTTAGAGGGCAGGTCGAATTACATAGCTTGGAAGGACAAGATGGAGGTAGTGTTGGAAGATAATGGGCTCAAGGAGTTCATAGATCATGACATTACTAAGCCTCCAACATCTGATGTGAAATATTTGGCTAAATGGAGAAAGTGTGTGGAAAAGTGAGAAGGATTATCCTGGAAGGAGTTCAAGACCACATTGTCTCAAGTCTCCACTGTAAGGAAACTCCATACATAATGTGGAAGGCATTGATGGACCTATTTCAAAATAATAGTGACCATAGGAAGTTGGCACTAAAGGAAAAACTCAGAAAGATCAAGATGGAGAAGGGAAACCAAATTCTGAAGTACTTGACCAAGTTCACCCATTGTCGGGATGAGCTTGGAAGTGTTGGGATCACTGCTCCCAAAGACGAGATGGTGAGCCTAGCTCTTCTAGGACTTCCCAAGAGTTAGAAAATTTACCAGGAATCATTTAATGGGAGGGAGAAGCTACCATATTGGGATCGATTGTGGTCAGATTTGGTACAGGAAGAGATTCAGAGGAACACCAGAGGCAGATCCTCATCAAAGGCTAATGATGAGGAGAATTGTGCCTTAGTGGGTAAGGAAAAGAAAGGGAGGGGGAAGTCATCCCATTCCAAATCAAATTCTTGTTAGGACGATAAGAGGAAGGAAATGTTAAAAGTCAAGTGCTTTCATTGTCATGAGCTGGGACATTTTTCGACAAAGTGTATACTCAAGAAGGCTGTTAAGAATCACTTAGGAGGAGTGGTAGGTGAGGCTCTTGCCTCACAATTCGAACTAGACTTTACCCTCATCGCTTGTATGGTGCCATCAATAATGGGTAGTGTATGGTACCTGGATAGTGGAGCTTCTTTCCACATGGCCAATAACAAAGAGATCTTGAGTAACTTGGAGGAGAAGGATCTCTAAATTCATATCGAGATGGGTGATGATGGGAGGTATAGTGCTAATGGTCTCAGTAAAGTTACCTTTCACAGGGAGTTGGGTTCTCCCCTCACTTTGTGAGGTGATATGTATGTTCCTGGTTTGAAGTAGAACTTGGTATCTATTGCCATGTTGGAGGATAGAGGCTATGATGTGATCTTTAGTAAGGGAAAGGTGTTCCTTCATCACATAGCCACAGGACAGGTGAAGAGGATAGGGGTTTGAGTGAATAATATCTACAAGTTGGAGGTAGAAGATTGTTCTACCTTGAGCACAAAAGCCGAGAAGGTGCATAGCCAAGATATTGGTGAGTTGTGGCACAAGAGGTTGGGTCACTTGTGTTATGGTGCTTTGGAAATCATTCAAAAAATTTCTACAGTTCTTCCCAAGGGTACACTAGAGCAGGTTGACACATGCACAGGGTGTACATTGGGAAATCACACCAAGGCTTCCTTTCACGACAAAGACAATTTAGCACAGGAAATCCTTGATTGAGTCCACTCAGACGTGTGTGGACCATTCTCGACAACATCCATGACCAAGCACAATTATTATGTTATATTTGTGATGATTTTTATCGTAAGTGTTGGATATTCTTCATGAAGAAGTAAGATCAAACTTTTGCAAAGTTTTGTGAATTTAAAACACTGGTCGAGAAAGATACTTGTGGGAAGGTTAATGCTCTCAGGAGTGATAAAGGTGGAGAGTATGTGTTGAATCATTTTAAAAGCTTATGTGCATTATAAGGCATTCGATGGGAATTGATAACACCTCATAACCTACAGAAGAATGGGGTGGCTGAAAGGAAGAATAGAAGCATTGTAGGGGTTTCATGGTTGATGTTGCATGATCAGGGCCTACCATTACACTTGTGGGTTGAATCATGAAACACAATTGTTTATTTTTAGAACAATCCCTCATCGAGTTCTTGGGATGAGTACACGATAAGAGGATTTTTTAGGGAAGAAACATGATGTGGGACACTTCAGGATTTTTTGTTCACCAGTCTACTTCCATGTAACCAAAGATGCATGGAAAAAGCTTCAGCCTAAAGTAGAGTTGGGTTTATTTATGGGGTACACTGATACACTCCACAACTATCGAGTTTACTTGCTAACCAACAGGATGACATTGGTTCATAGAGATGTAAAATTCGATGAAGAGTAGGACATGAGAGGTTACTTTGAGATGGAGGTTTAGCTACATGTGGTTGAGGAGATTTTAGCTCCTAAGGAGGAACCTTAAGATGATGTGGAGTAGCCACATGTAGAGGATTAGGGAGTGAAGACACCCACTCATGTAGAGTCTTCCAGAGATGGGAGAAAGGGCACTAGAGAGGCTAACAATTTATTCCATGATTCTAGACAGAATGTGGGAGCACTCGCATCACATCACATGTAGAGGATGTCACAGGAGAGGTACACTAGCTACATGGCTCTAATGAGTAGATGTTTAGAGATTGAGCCATCCTCTTTTGAGGAAGTAGTGCAGCAACCAGTTTGGGTTGATGCCATGGTTGAGGAGTATGATTCCATTGTTAGGAATAGTGTTTGGGATGTGGTCCCAAGGCCGATAAACAAGTCAGTGATGAGTTCCCAATGGCTTTACAAGGGAAAGAAAACAACAGATGGTAGTGTGGATAAACACAAGGCCAAGTTTATGGCCATAGGATTTTCTCAGGTGGAGGGGACTGATTACGATGAGAATTTTTCCCCTGTTGCAAGGTACTCATCAATCATATCCATTCTAGCACTATCAACACAGATGGGATGGAAGATACATTAGATGGATGTAAAGACAACATTTGTCAACAACATGATTGAGGAAGAGGTGTATATTGACTAGGCTGAAGGGTTTGTAACCTTCGATAAAGAGTCGCATGTGTGCTGACTCAAGCGAGTGTTGTATGGTTTGAAACGAGCACCCTGTGCTTGGTACACTGAGATTGATAGCTACTTCACTGGGTTAGGCTTCACCAAAACACAGATGCAAACCTTTACCATATTGTGGTTGAAGGTAAATCATTGATTATTTTTTTATATGTTGATGATTTGATTCTGGAAGGTGATGATAAGTTGATCAAGTCTTGCAAAGAGGATCTTGCAAGAGAGTTCTAAATGAAGGACTTGGGGCTCATGCACTACTTTCTGGGTATGGAAGTATGGCAAAGTGATAAGGAAATTTTTGTCTCTCACGGCAAGTATGCCAACGAGATACTCGAAAGGTTCCATATGGAGAGTAGTAAACCCATGGAGACTCCTTTAGCAGATAACTAGAGGAAGGAGGATGCTACTTCTGGTGAAGTAGTGGGAGCTGTTAGTTACAGGCAGCTTGTGGGTTCACTCATGTATTTGATGAACACATGACTGGACATGTGTTATGCAATTAACCAGCTTAGTCAAGAGATGGTTAAGCCTACCAAGTTGTATTCGAAGGCAACCAAACATGTGTTGAGATACCTTAGAGGCAATACTCAGTATGGTTTATGGTACAAACAGACAAAGGGAGTGAAGCTTCAAGGCTTCACTGATGCAAATTTGGAGGGGAATCCATCCGAAAAGAAGAGCACATTAGATGGGATCTTTAGTATTGGGTCAACAGTTGTTTCTTGGTACAACAGGAAATATATATTAGTTGCAACCAATTCAAGAAAAGAAGAGTACATAGCTTCTAGTCAAGCAACTTGTGAGGCTGTCTAGATGAGTAGTTCTTGTTGGTTTGTTTGGTCAGCAGTTGAATCCAACTGTCATTTACTATGACAATGAGAGTTGTATCAAACTCTTTGAAAACCCATTTTTTCATGATTGGTCCAAGCATATTGATATCCGGTATCATCATCTTCGAGATTGTGTGTAGAGGAGAATTATGTTGTTGGAGAATTATGCAGGTATTTTAACAAAGGCATTGTTAAGATGGAAATTCAAGTTTCATAGAGGCAGGATCAGGGTAGCAAATAATACCTTTCTTGTTGAGAGGGAGTGTTAGAAATAGCAACAAAAAATTCCAACTTAATTTGTCCTTGAATTAAATTGTGAATTAAATCAAAAATATATTCTCATAGCAACTTGTAATAGTTAATTAAGTTAAATTGACTTAATTGGATTAGGAAATTTGATTTGGAAGTCTATCTAGAGTCATGTAGAGTGATCCCTAAATTTTAGGGGCCTAGGTTGACTTCTTTTGATTTGTAATTAGATAACTCAGTCTCACTGAGTTATAGTCAATTAAACTAGTTTTAACTGTTGGAGGAAGTGGTAGGAGGTCTAGTAGTGGGGACGAGCACCAATGCATCCTCAGTGCCACACTAGTTAATTGAAGATTCACTCATAAATAAGTCATGCATGCCAGTTCATAGGAAGGCCTAGTTGATATTAGAGTTCAGGGATAACATACTCTCAGTTGTATAATTTTCTGAGTTGTACAGATGGTGCATGAAATCAGTTGAGGGTCTATGGATGGATTGTACAGATATGGAGAGTGGATTTCCCAAGTAAATATGGGCTAATTCCCTCAGGAATTGTGCAAGGAAGTAGGGGATTGGTAGGCAACAAAATTGGCTAAGTGTTGGCTTGAGTTGGTTTGTGAGGTAGAGAGATAGATTGTACTAGTGCAGGAATTGTTCAGGACGAACAAGCATTGTATTTTCTTCTTAGATATTTTGGTTAATGCAATATAGATAGTCGGGTTTGAGCAATTTCTTTCCCCAAAGGAATATTTTGCTATGTGCAATTGATATTCTTCCATTTTTGCTTATTATTTTCGTTAATCAATTTTGGTTTTTGCTGAAGAGTAGAGTAGATTCTTGTCTTGTGTTTTAGTATATCACATAGTTTGTTGAATCTACAAGTAAAAATATACAACAAGTGAATACTTTAAAGAAGATGAAATATAATGATAGTCATCAAATGAAAGGACACACACACATTGATAACATAGTTCACCTAGTGTGGGTTACATCTATGGGCCCAGTGTGAAGAGTGGGGAGTCTGCTTCATTAAATGTTGCAAGATGATGATGAGTACATAGTACTTTCTTTGTCATGACAAGAATAAATTCCCTCAACTAGAGTGGCATGTCTCTTCATGAGATGTTCCCCATATAGGATCTCTCACTCAAATGGGCCCTCCATCAACATGACAAGATAATAAATTCTCACATGATGTGGCATACAAGTATCCTTCAACATAATGGTAACAAAGATCTCAACAATAAAAACATCATCTCATCAATTCAAAAGAAATACATGGCATAATTGCATCATACACCTCCACTTTCAGGGATGTCCTAAAAATGAAAAGCTCAGCTGATGAAATGGACTACACCATTGAATTCATGGTGCAAAATCATGTCAAACGACTATAAAATTGGCCCCTTTTTGCCACCGTTAAATTCTAGACCCTTGAGAATCTCAAAGATTTCCCCAAAGATTCCTACCTGGAGATAGCCAAAAATTCGTTGATTCAATGAAAATTATGAGCACATCACTGCGCTCCCTACGAAATTCTATGAAAAATGACTATAAAGTTGACACATTCTGCTTCTGTAAAAAATCAGGCTCCAAGAGAATCTTTTAGATTCCATAAGAATCTACAAAGACTCCTTGTTGGTAGCTGCTTGAATTTTTGTCACTCAGATGAGAAAATGGACCATACCATCGCGTTCCCTACAAAAATTTGTTTCTTTTAAGTATAAAGTTGACATGAATCTATCACTATGAAAAATCACCCTCTAGGGAATCTTTTAGATTCCTTGTTGAATCAGAGAATATTATATGCAAAGATTTCATCTCAAAAAATGTGCCTCAACATCTGTGTCAAGGTTCTAGCTTTGTCCTCCATTCGGCCTCCTCCTTCGCTTCCTGGGCAAATGCATTTGTTGTGTTTAAATATGTTTTGGTCGGCGTTAATTATCAAGTCGGACCACTTAGGTCATTGGTGGTCACCCAAATTAGTTTGGGCGCCACCTCGGTTCTAACCTCACGGCTCCAAGTTGATGTGTTGTTGTTAAAATTTTGGAGCGATGTTTTATTATAACGTAATCATGTGGTTTTTTTGGCACATGGTTTAAGTGGGGCCATTACAGTTTGGGATATTCAAGGGGCAGTTTATTGCATGGTGTTTTGCATTGGCTTGTGTGTTAGGCAGTGGTAGTGGGCGGGTCGACCTCCCGACCAGCGCAGGTTCAAACCCCACTGACCCATATATATGGTGTATCGTTATAATGTGATGGGTGGCAGAGTTTGACCACTTGCAACCTATTTAATATATATATTAATATGTTTTGACCCCGGGGGTGGGCAGTCCATCTGCCTCGACCCACTCTGTTGGACACCTAATCCTCTATGGGTTGGTGTAGAATGTTAACAGCCATGAGAGTCCAAGAGACCTTGGGATGTGGAACTCAATGGTCACACAAATGTACTATAAGTGCATATCATGTCAATAATAATGTAATTCAATGTTTATCATCCACCTTTTTTGTTTACATTTCATGTGACTTTAACATGGTATCAGAGCAGGCGATTGCTGGTCCTGCTCCAATTTGAGCCACTAGTTTTGTGGCCTCCACCTAGGTATGCATGTTCTAAATTTTAGTCTTGCCATTATGATCCTATCCTAATTCTCTGCCATATTCTCTGCACCTTTAATTCCCTTTGCTATTTTTCCAAGAATCTACTACACTAACGCTCCCTCATGAAATATGTTGGTCCTAATTTCAACAACATTGTGTATTCTCACCTTTCTCTAACCTCTCAGCATGAGTCTTGCTGAGTTCTTTTCCACACTTGTCAAATCTGCCTCTAAATTGGTTAGATGAGCCACTCTGATAGTCCAACATTTACTTAATTCTATTGATTCTCTGCCTCATCTATCAAAAACGTTACATATTCTCTCCTCTTACTACGGTGGAATTGAAATGACAAGAGAAAGGATGATATTGTTGGGTCGAGCAAGAGATTGAATAGTCTAGGAAAGAAGCTACAGGCCACCTAGTTGAGGTAATAACCCCACTACGATAGTCTATGGGGGAAAAGCACCTTCTTCATGATGAACCAGAAAATAATCATTAATCACTGAGCAACCTGCTGATGCGAACTCCAAAACCTTTCAATTGCATTTTCCTCCTCACCCAAGCAACTAATTCAAGGCAATGCGCCTCCGTAAAATTGTTTAGCAGCTGCATAGTCATGTGACGAGATTTTCAATTTCCGAGGCGTGGAATTTATAGATAAAAGAAAAGTTATTGAGAAGAGACCTACATACCAATAAGGTTTGTCGAATACTCAGAAGGATTACTTGTAAGAAAATTAGATCACACCTTTGAGCATGGAAAATTGAATACAACTAGTGTTTGTGATCACAAACAAACTCTCGTCAGACAAAGAAGATGAAATCAAGAAAATTGTTGTTTGTTCTCATCAGATCCACAACGATATGGCCAAAATATCCTAGTAATCTTCCGCATCATCATCACAGGGAGGAAGATTCAAATCTGGCAACATTATCCACTCTTGTCGCTTCGGGCTTCTCCCTTTCTTAAAAATATTGAGATCAAACTTGCAAGGGTTTCACATAACACCATAAATCTTTGCCAGAATTAGTATCATTATCCACAACTACAGATGATGACGAATCATAGTCATTGTGGCAAGGAGCGGCATCGAACCCAAACTATTGTACAAGATCGTTTGACTAATTCCACACTTCAGAAACCCTACTTCACCTATATTTATTATAGATATAATTTCCATACCGCAATGCGTCTTTAGCCCCTCTATTCCGATGGAAAATGCCATTTGAGAATATTCAAAAGAATCTCTTTCTTAAATACATATACACCCATTGATGTGATATACAGTTTCTTTTTGGCATCTTCTGGTGACAATCCCAATACAGGTGTATCCACCTCTACATAACCAAAACAACATTTAGTTTCCATTAACATCATTCAAATAGGTTCTATGCCTTGACTCTCTGTCAGCCTACCAAATTCCCAGGTATCAACTCGTGTGCTCTCGGCCCCCATCGAGTTCATGGTGTTGGCTACTGGAGGTGTGTTAAACTCTAGTGTCGTTGTTGAACACCGCTACCATATAATGTTGTCTTTCATATCATTTCTTAACAACACCACTCCTCACACCACCGTTTTCTGCTATCCACTGAACTACCATAACGCTACTCCCACATACTCCGCCATAATACTGGTAATATATAACTTTGGTATGTAAGATGTGATTCATTTGGATAAGATGTGTGAGGTGATAGAAATTGTTTTGGACCTTGATTTAGAGACCCAGATAGGAAGGCTTCCCATGGAAAAGTCTATTTCATCCATATCAACTATTTGCAGCTAACTCTGAAAGATATGGTTCTTTTGGACAAGAATGTGTGGCAAGAAACAGATAGGTTGCAATCCTAATACAGAGACACAACCAGAGCCATTACATCTAGAAAATAAAATTTCATCTTGTGTATTATGATGGTTCCATTTTGACGATCTTGTTGTCAAAGATCATTGGTCGGGGCCGTGGGGAAGAACAAATGTTCTTTTAGATCCATGCATCTTTTTCTTGATAGTTTACATATTATTTGTTTTATTGGCATCATATTCTTTGGCATTAGCTTTTTATAATGTAAGTTTGACATTGGAAAAAATGACTCAAATTGGTGAAGTATTAGAGTTCTTGAAAATTCTGATGCAATCTACTTTTGATGACACATTCACATTCAACCTCTAATGACACATTCCAAATTAGCAAAGGCTATCTCTTAGAAATTTAGACTTGTCTACAATATGCACAAGAACATATTGATTTTTTGCAACTTGAATCTCAACTACAACAGGAAGAATTACAACATTGGAGTCATCATTCTGAACCTATTTCTGTTCAAAACATTGAAACAGACTCCCATAAACAACAAGACAATAATGTTACAGTTGATTCAGATCCAGTAACCAATAAACTAGGAGAGTTACATGCAGATGAAGATGTTCAATTTGCACTTCCCAAGCCCATCATCAGACCTTGGGAAGAGCTTGTCCACCACAAGCATAGAACAGGTCTTGGATATGATAAGGAGGTTTCCTTTCATATTCCAAATTACTCAAGGCCCATCCAATTTCAGAGTATTGGATTCCTTCATGACAGTTCAACTTCAGTTGCTCCAAATTCTGCTCCTCTTCCACATCAGCCGCAGCAAGTTGTTAAATGCCAACACTGTGACCGAGTTGGCCATATGAAAGATCACTGTTTTGATCTTCATCCATGTAAGCACTGTCATAAAACAATTCATTCTTCAAATAGATGCTTCACAAACAAACCCCCTGCAAGAACAAAGATTCATCTTGGATGGATTGCTTCTTGGCAGTGGGCATCAATAGCCAAGAAGATATTTCAGTCATATGTCCAAACTTGTTCTAGAGTATTGAACAGTCTTGCAGTTTAGTTTTATCCATCATCTTACCTTTTATCTAACAGGGGGGGAATGATGCTCATCTACAAGCTTCAAAGACACATCAAGAGAGCCTGAGCCACAACCTATCATACCAAATTCAGAGTTGTAGCCACAGACAAAGATTCTCTTGAACATGCCTTTAGTCGATGATGCCTCTTCAAAAATTGGGGATACTTCCTCTAGCAGAAGACTTCATCTTCTTGCCAGTTTTGGAAGAGTTCCAGGAATCGCATTAAGAATTCCATAATTATTGGTCATCCTTAAACCATCACAAGATGAGACCTACCTTTTTAGGTTGAGGTTCTCCCTTTTATGCGAGGAGAGACCTCCCTTTCATGGTTGAAGGTTTCCCTCTTCAAAACATTAAGAGAACTTCCTCTAGTATAAGACCTCAACTTCATGCTAGAATTGGAAGAGGTCTGGGAACTACATTAAGCATTCCAATGTTGGTGATCATCCTTAAAACACCACCCTTTATACCAACATTTCAAAGAGCACATTCAGCCTAGTGCTGCCATGCATTTTTTCACATTTTATATTACAACTCTCTTCTTGGACTCATACATACCCCTTCAGATTAAGAGGGGGGATGATGGACACCTAATCCTCTATGGGTTGGTGTAGAAGGTGAATAGCCATGAGAGTCCAAGAGACCTTAGGATGTGGAACCCAATGGTCACACAAATGTACTATAAGTTCATATCATGTCAATAATAATGTAATTCAATGTTTATCATCTACCTTTGTTGTTTACATTCCATGTGACTTTTAAAAACCATTTATTATTCTTATTCTTATTCTTATTATTATTATTATTATTATGTAATAATATTGGCTAAAAAATTTCGACCAGTTTTTAAGGGACATCGATGATTT
This sequence comes from Pinus taeda, assembly GCA_000404065.3. Taxonomy (NCBI): domain Eukaryota; kingdom Viridiplantae; phylum Streptophyta; class Pinopsida; order Pinales; family Pinaceae; genus Pinus; species Pinus taeda. The sequence continues at coordinate 50,269 of APFE030623130.1, forward strand.
TAAATAGGTGAAAATTTTCCCTTTCTAGTGGCTGGATATAATGCACCAGGACTCTACCGAAAATGTTGCCTCGTTAGTGATTGCCACTTGGCCAACTTTGACCAAAACTTTGACCCCAATTGTTTTGAGCATACAAACTCATATTTGAGTGTCGTTTTCATCGTTGGAATCATGTTGATGAGTACTATGATCTAGTCCTATTTTGGGTGAAATTTGACAACTTTTATTTTTGAGCTTTTCCATAGCCATTGTTGAATTTTGGGCATGTTTGTATCCACCTGGATCATTCCTCCCATTGAGGAGATTTTGGTCCTCCAAAAGCATAAACATAATTTGCAACTATTGTGTTACATATTCTGCACCAAAAGTGTCTTGATAGTCCATACTTCCTTCTCCTTCACCCTTGTTCTTTGAAGCCATAAGTGATGAGTTGACACCCGCATCCTCTTCAAAACTGTAGTACATTTTTGCAAATTACATGCTTAATTACATGACCGACCATCACCCAAGCATCCCCATAGTTGTGAAGAGTTTGTAAGACACACTCTTTGGTCAAGTTTACGTCAGAATAGAAACCAATACCTTAGCTATCAATAAAAAGCCTCATTGCTTTAATAAGCAATGGAAAACCCATCATCACTTTTACATTTATATCGCAACAAATGATTTAAAAAATGCAGCCATGACAAGCCACCATATATATTAAAACCATCTCTCACTCATCAAAGTGAATGGCTCATCGTCCTAGAGCTGATTTTCTTGTTGAACAACCTTTCCAACTAGTTCCTGCACGGGTGCTTTGTCCTTGAGATGCTGCTTTATATTTATCGCCCAACATGTGGGTCTTTGATGTCCACCTCTGTTGCAATGATTTCAACAAGTCTTCTTCCTCCAAAACTGGTAAATCTTCTTCCTTCCCTGATGTGGAGAAGGCATTTCACGCCTCATCCTATTTCTTGCTACCATTCTCTTCCAGCACTCATCAACCACATGGTTGTGCAAACCACAAAAACTACATAGTTTTCTATGCCATGATTTATTTTCATCATTAACATGCTTGTAATCAAAATTAAATTTAGAATACTGAGATTTTGTATACCTCTCTTAACAGTATCTGGTGTAACCCTAGAAATGAGATATTATATTAGCTCTTCCTCTGTAATGTGAGCTATCATGGGAGGGTTATCATGTGTTCTAATCATCCTCTTTCTCTAATGTCTTCAACATTGTTTGGGAATCTTCTTCTGCCTTTGAAAACTCTCTTTTAGTGTACCCCAAACTTGTAAATTGAGGTCTTTGTACAACATTCAATGGCTGATTCATTCCTTGGCCATTAACACCAAGTCCTCATCCTTTATACCCCATCTTGGTAAGGAGTCTCATGCCAGTTCCTAAAATGGGTACCTCAAGGCTTCCAACAAAGCATGATGTGAAAATGAAACTAAAGAACGATCAATGTTTTTTACCTCAGCTGTCGATTCTGAAGCAGGTGATGATGGATTTGCTAAGCTTTTGTTGCGCTTCAACTTTTACAAGGCCTCTTCCATGGCTTGTAGCTGAAGCTACAATCTATGCTTCTCCTCTTTTTCTTCTCATAGAAGTCTCCTCAATTCAAAATTCTCTACTTGAAGGCTATGGTTGATCTCCTCATAGGCATGATTAGAAGATGATGAAGAAGATGAATAATCACTGGAAGATGGAAACGGGGTATCGTCCTTTATCCTTTCTTTCTCTTATTCCTCTTTTTTCATTTTCTCCTCATAATTTGCATACGTTAAATCTACTATGTGTGCCATCATGAGGAGGTCCTCATAGAGATCTCTATTTTCCTCCATTTCCCTTCTTGTTGCACGTCTAATCATTGACACTCACAATTCACATCAGCAAGAAGATCACTCTTATACCAAACTTGATTTGGATCTCTTCAGCTACCAGAATTAACCAAGATATTTTACATCTATGATGTTAGCATAATTTCATATAAAAGAGTAAGAAAAACCACATGTGCATAATGTAAAGAAGATGAAACATAACGACAACCATTAAATCAAAGGACACACACACACATTGATAATGGAGTTCACCCGGTGTGGGTTATGTCTACGGCGTCAAGAGTGGGGAGGTCACTTCATTAAATGCTATAATATGATGATGAGTACATATTACATTCTTTGTCATTACAAGAATAAATTCCCGCAACCAGAGTGGCATGTCCCTCCACGAGATGTTCCCCCTATAGGAAAACTCACTCAAATAGGCCCTCCTTCAGCATGACAAGCTAATAAATTCTCACATGATGTGGGATACAAGTATGCTTCAGCATAATGGTAACAAGGATCTCAACAATAAAAACTTCATCTCAACAATTCAAAAGAAAGACATGGCATAACTGCATCATATATCTCCAATTTCGGGGATGGTTAGAAAATGCAAAACTCAACTGACAAAATGGACTGCACCTTTGAGTTTGTGGCGCGAAATCATGTCAAATGACTATAAACTTGACCCCTTTCTCACACCGTCAAATTATGAACCCTTGGGAATCTCAAAGATTCCCACAAAGATTCCTTCTTAGAAATGGCTGAAAAATCTATTGCTCAAATAAAAATTATGAGCACACCACTATGCTCCCTGCGAAATTATGTGAAAAATGACTATAAATTAGACATCATTTTTCCTTTGTCAAAAATCAACCTCCAAGAGAATCTTTTAGATTCCACAAGATTTTGCAAAGATTCTTTATTTTTGGCTGCCTGAATTTATGTTGTTCAGATGAGGAAACAGACCACACCATCACATTCCCTACGAAATTTTGGTTCTTTTTGGTGAAAATTTTACATGATTTTGTCACTATGAAAAATCACCCTCCAGGGAATCTTTTAGATTCCTCATTGCATCAACGAATATTCTCTGCAAAGATTCCATCTCGAATAATGTGCCATACATGGTTCTGCCTCGGAATCCATGTCAAGATCCTGCCTCTTTCGTTCGTTCGGTCTCCTCCTCCACTGCTTGGATGAATGAATTTGTCGTGGTTAAATATGTTTTGGTGGCCATTAATTACCAAGTTGGACCGCTTGGGCCATTAGTGGTTGCCCAAATTAGGCTAGGCGCCACCTGGATTCCAACCCCGTGGCTCCAAGTTGGTGTGGTATTCAAATTTTTGAGTGGTGTTCTTTTATAGTGTAAGCGTTGTGGTTTTTTCTGGCACATGGTTTAAGTGGGGCTGTTACAGTTTGGCATATTTAGGTGGTGGTTTATTACACGATGGTTTGCATTGGTTTATAAGTTGGGTCGCTGCAGTGGGCGGGCTGGCCTCCTGGTCGGTGTGAGTTCAAACCCCACCAACCCATATATATGATGTATTGTTATAATGTGATGGGTGTTAGGTTTTGACTATCTGCCACCCGTTTAATATATATTAATATGTTTTGACTGCGGGGATGGACGGGTCCACTAGGCCTGACCTACCCCTTATTATTTTTATTTTTATTTTTTTATATGATAACATTAGCTAAAAAAATTCGACCAATTTTTAAGGGTCACCGATGATTTTAAAGAGGTGACAAATTCACCCTTTCCAGTGGTCAAATTTTGTGCATTGGGACTCTGCCAAATTGTTGCCTCGTTAGTGACTTCCACTTGGCCATGTTTGACCAAAACTTTGACCGCGAATATCTTGAGCATACAAACTCGGATTCGCCGTTGGAATCAGGTTGAAAAGCACTATGATCTGTTCCTAGTTTGGGTGAATTGTGAGAACTTTTTATTTTTGATATTTTCCATAGCCATTGCTAAATTCTCAGTGTTTGGAGCCACCTAGATAAAAAAGGCAAGAGAAAGAAGCAGAAAATAAGAAAAAATGAAAACCAATAACAATACGACATCACAAATAAAGTGGCATGACCATGCACCAGACACAATCAAAACCACAAATCAAGCACGAACTAATCACAAAAGACCAAAAGAACAAAACGTTCAACAAATAGCATTACTCAAACCCCAAGGTCTCCCTCATGCTTCCAAGGGAAAGCTAAATCTGAGCCTTTTTCAAAATTTATGGCAGTGTCTTTGCCATGAATTTCCCTGCATCATACTACCATAAGCACACAACTTCCAGTGCATAAATAAATATAACAATATACCAGTTACCTTACCTTATTGTATTGAACATGTCATGTTGAAACTAAACACATCCATACGATCTCTCAAGGGACTCCAATTCCCTTGATGAATCTAGCCATAACTGAAAACCATTTATTATGCCTACATCTGACCAACCATCTACCAAGTAGTTTTCTAGACCCAATGTGATTCCACGCACTTTAACTTTCTCTACTGCTCATTCCCAGAGTATGATCTCCTTCCATTGCTAGATGCATTGAGCCTCTTCTTGGAACTCTACCCCTAGTTCCATTCTACCTAAATGATGGATACATAGTGACCTACATGTCTTTTATCCACTGTTGCATAGATTCTGGGAATGATCTTACCTACATGCCCAACTTTCCATACCTCTTGCATATTGTAGATCTGAGGTGTACCACACATCCGCTATGCACTCTGATACAAAGGGAAATCCTTGCTATGATGATCTCCATCACAATTTCAACACCGTAATGTTTCTACAACTTCTGACATCAAACTCACCCCAAATTAGCTCCTCATCTCAAATGCCTCTTACACGCTTAACACTTTTCCACCAAATGTATTTTTTTCCCTTGAGACTGAAAGTAGTTATTTGGGCTTTATTGAATTCTTCTGGCAAGCTTTTCCTCTGACTCAATTAACTTATCATTGTCTTCCTTGCAACTTCTAATTTATGCCCTCAGAATCCTTATTGTATTGGCTAGATTAAGAGAATACTTTTCTCCTTGCTGCTCAACTGAACTTTCCCATTCCACTGAATTCACATTAGGCCTATGAGGGGATTCATGTGAACTATAGTCCACTACTCTGCTCTTCATGCATGATATTCTATTTCCTACAAGCGTACCATGTTAGATAAACCAAATAGAAGAGATAATTAAACACACCTTAGTGAAGTTTAGGGGAGGTTATCTCATCTGCAAAAAATCATTCCATATTAGCATGATATACATGCACATACTCATAATGACACCAACATATCAACCTATCGACATCATCCCAATCATCATGCATGATGCTACATCTGTAACATTGACTATATACATGACAATTATATCTACTGCAATGCATGCATATGACTAACAAGCATGCATAACAATCACATCCTACTCATCTAGTCCAAGAGTTTGAACGTGCAAGCTCTGATACCAATCTGTACCACACCCCTTCCCACATTTACTATATCTCTGGGTAAATGTGGAGTTGTGTGCTCCTATGACATGACCTGACTTCCAAGTTCTAGTTATGGAAGTGGGGCTAACAAACTAACAACTTTACTAACATCTCTCAAAGACCAAATACCACTAAGAAGGCTGCAAACCACCTCATGTGGTCAATCCCTGAGGTGGAACCATTTTTCACTAACCTAACACCCCAACCGCATGCACAACAAGGCCAGTGTAGTTATAGGCCTCCAACCGCATGCATAGGCTTGTTTCCATGTAGTTATGATCTAATTTCCCCAGTTTAGTGCCTTCAGTCTTGAGATCTGAACCACTTTTCTAGGCTAGCCTCTAGACCATTGCCCAAAACTTCCTGTAACTTTCCATAATCATATTTCATATAATGGAAATTCTAAACATTCAAACTTGAAATGAAAACTTGACCTAGAAAACCTAGAACACTTTAGGCATTTCATCAAACATATGGTAAACATGTGAGTTAGAGGTCATGCATGCACATCTAATATTAAATCTATGAACTTCATATGAAAATCACCGAGAAAGTCAAATACCATCTCAATTAGATGCAACAACACTTGTTAGCCCCTGCATTCATCAACCATTCAACTACATATTAAATCATGAACCATATCCATGGCTAGAACACATCATAGAACCATGCTTATAACCAACATATAACCATAATATTAATCATGAAAAAAAAACCATCAAATTAACATAATAACAAGTACAAGTGATCATAGATAACAATAGAAAAATAAATCTTATTAACACATTCAAAATGCAACCAAGTCAAGAACTTCCACGTACCACCTGATCATAGATTGGGTTGAACCAAATCTTTCTTTCGGCCAATCATCCTCGTGACATATTCCAAGCATGAATGTGGTATCTCATGGGATAAACCAAGAAATAATGAACTAGGAACTCCATAGGTTAAACCACCTCCATCCTTAACTACCGTGATCTCACCTAAACCAGTCCCGAGATCACAAATCCAAACCAAGCTTGGATGCCTCAAAATTTCTTCACCATACCTTGACGAATTTTCTTGTCTTCACCCACCTATCGAGGGATTCCCAAAGAAAACCATCTCGACCCCCAACCCTTGGGAAATTTCCTAAGACCACCTCATATGGTTCAAAAACCTCCCGACAATCCAAAGCTCAACTAAGAATAAATCCCATCGCACCATTGCAATCCAGGAAATGGTAAGGCAAGATTGAAACCATTGTCAATCCAAGAAAACCCATGCCAGTGACAACAAATGAACCAAATAAACAAATGCATGTACCATCAATTCACACCTCAGCTATGAAATCGCACATGCAACTCGTTACCTGTAATATCTTTGTGCTTAAGTTGTTGATCCAACATGCTCCTTGCTTTCCTTCGCTTTCCTTTGCTTGTCCTTTTCCTTCCTTTGCGTGCTTATCAAAGTGCTTATTATCTTTCCTTTGTTATAACTACTCCAAATATGGGAAAAAAGTTTTCAATTGATTCTTAGGTGCATTTTTACCATTGATGTCCCATTTTTCTTCATTTTCCTCCATTTTTGTCTAATTTCCTTGGATAAAAATTTGTGTCTCTTCACCTTTCGTTTTTCCTATTTTCCTTATTTCTCATAATTAAATGCCAATTATTGCCTCTTTTCCCTTTCCAATGCCTTTGCCAATTTCCATAGCCATAAGTAAACCTCAAGTGACACCCAATGTGATGTTTTCCCATCATTCAACTTGGAATACATGTTCCATGACCTTAGCCTTATTTTTCCTTTATTATCCTTTATTACATAAAACTTTAACTCGGGGATGTTACAATCAAATTATCAATATTTCTGGATCATTGTTATAAATTTCCACCATTCAAACTAGAGGAGCTCTTTTTCCCCATTTTAAGAAACAAGAAGACAATTGCAGGGCATTGTGGGTTGTATACTGAGGAGAACCTAGGACATACAACCCCACTCCCCCAAAATTCAACTCCTATTGGTTTTCCTTGTATGTAGTTTTTTGTACTAAAATTGTTCATATGTTTCATTTGTGAAATATCCAGGTGACTGTGCTCTAGCATGTCCAGAGTGTTGTAATTAGAATTTCATTAACTATGCTATATTTTCTCCTAATGGGAAGGGTTAGGCCCAATTTCAAGATGGTATTCCACCCACACTCTTCACCATTTTGTATAAAATAATTCTTACACAGTGCCAGGTGAACTTAACATAAATTACATATAGGATATTATAAAACTATGCACACTGCCATTAAACATAACCTTACGTAACCAATAACCATATTACAGGCATGCATAATAGATAAGACACATCATCACACATAATGAGCAGTGCATTATCATTATTGATTCAATGTGATTAGATTTTGTGAGGAATTTGCTATACACATTATTTTTCTTTAAATATTGATGGGCAATGGAGTTTGGGACAATACTCACCTCCCAACCATTAACTTGCTACAATATAGCCCCTTGTGCAGTTGTCACCCTATTGATTGACTCCAGGGCTTAAGAAGACTATTCTAGGATCAAGCTTCAAAATGTACCAAGAATTCCAAAGGTTTTGTCTACCTCCACCCTTCAACTAAAGAGTACTCAATTAAGAGATACTCCAAGGATTCTAGAGGTATGCATCCTCCACCCATTGGCCAATTTACTACCACAATAACTCCACCCAATGAAGGGAGTCTAGAATTTACTTCCAGGTTTATTGAAATGAGAAAGGGAAGCTAGGATCTCTTTAACTTCAAGGAATCCAAGGTGTTAAATTCACCTGGTTGTCTAGGGAGTCCAGAGAACACTATCTCTATCATCTAGCCCGAGGAATCCAAAGCTTCGCTTAGTTACCTAGAAGATATTTTACCCATTCTCTGTAAAATCTCTTCCATTCTCAGTCATCATTTTCCTTGTCTCTTATGAGTTTATCTACACCAAAATCATCCTTTGCTTCATTTCACAGACAAAAACTCCCACTAGTAAGAAAATGATCAACATTTGCAAATTATTCTTCAAACACTTAAAGAGAATGAGGTATATGCTAAGTTTATCAAGTGCTCATTCTATCAAGAACAAATTTAGCATTTGGGGCATGTAATGTCTAAAGAAGGGATTGTCGTGGATCCAGAAAAGATTTAAGCCATTATTGAGTGGTCAGTGCCTAAAGATGTAGTCAGTGTCAGGTCATTTATGGGGATTATAGGTTAGTATAGAAGATTTATAGAGGGTTTTTCTAAATTGGCCTATCCTAATACCTCTTTGTAAAATAAGCGAACAAAATATGAATGGAGTCAAAAGTGTCATGATAGTTTTGAGAAGCTAAAGCGGTTATTAACCACTTCTCCTATAACAACCCTGGTGAAAATTCCAGGTAATAAAAAGTATATAAAGGAAAAATAATAACCACGGTTGATGGGGAACTTATGAATGTTGGGAAAAATCCTAGTGATGTGGATCACTTGTGATTGGTTATGGCTAAGGAAATTGGAAAAGGCAATGGCTAAGGCTTTGGAAGGGAAAAATGGAATTTTTGGCACATTTATTTATGAAAATGATGGAAATAGAAGAAAAGGGAGGTAAAAGGTCACAAGTTTCATGTGAGTAGGAAATTGAAGGAAAATAATGGAAAGTGAAGAAAATAGAGGCCTCATTCATAAAAAGGCTTTTCAGGATCAGTCAATAACCTTTTGTCAGTTCAATTTTGGAGCTCTCTCATTATTCTCTCTCTCTCTCTCTCTCTCTCTCATACTCTTGGAGACTTAGATTTTTCTTGGAGCACTCTTGGTGATTGTGGCATACTTGGGTTCTTGGAGCAAGAAGGAAAAGGAAAATTACGAAAGCACAAGAAGGCATCGGGATCAACAAGTACATCATATTTTCTTGCAAGTACCAAGTTGCATGTATGTTTTCTTAACTAGTTTTGGCATGCATGAATATGCATGTGGATTCTTGGTCATGATCTGTCATTGGAATGGAGGATTTCCTGGATTGATAGTAGATTGCCTAGTCTTGTCATTTCCTTGATAGCCATGGTGATTATGGGTTTACTTTCCTTGTTTGTTTTTGGTTGGTTCTCATGTTTCCTTAGCTTGGGTTGAGTTATTAGTTCATGGAAGCCCTAGTTGGACAAATGCTCTTGAAGCCAGATAACATCTTGGGTTATGTTACTATTACTAGAAGCCTTGGTTGGAGAAACTCTCTGGAAGCTCGACGACAATTTTGCATTGAGTTACTAGTCCTGGAAGCCTTGGTTGGAACAAATGCTCTAGAAGCCATGGAAGGCTTGGGTGGAGACCAATCTGATGATGGTTTTTTGATGTCCGACCGTGAGGTGGAATCACTCTTTGATGGGTTGAGGTGGAGGGCCTATGGAAGATTTGGATGAGTTTTTATTGATGTGTTCTATGAGATACCACATTCATGCTTGGACTATGGCATAGGGGTGAATGACTGAAGAGAGGTTTGGCTCATCCATTCTACGGTTGGGTGGATCTTGGAAGCCCCATCCCAAGTTTGGATTTTGCACCATTAATGAAAGGTTATTTCTATGTGTATTTCTATGAGCATTTTGATGGATTATATGTGGTCTATATGGTTGTGATTTCATGAGTATTTATACTGCTATTATGTTGGTTACATATGTGCTTTATGATAACAACTGTGTATGGTTTTCATCATTTGTTTACCTATAATTGAATGATCAATGTATCTATGAACTAATGTATGGAATGGAAGTTGAGGTATTGAGGCATCAGTGGTTTTGAGTGATTCTCATTTAAGTATGAGACCCATATTCTCAGAACTATTATTTACACCTGTAGATTACATATTCACGATATGTTTGACAAAATGCCTATCATGACTAGTAGGGGTTGTAGGTTTTAACCCCGTACATAAATTACCTGCAGACGAATTCTAAATCACAAGAAAATAAAAAATGCGAGAGCATAACCCATAAAACACATATACACAGAGATTTCCCACTGGATCTCAAAACCGAGACTACCAGCTTGATTTTTCATTATGTTCCTTTCCATGTTACAATACATATTTATACATGTTGAAGCATCCAATACCATGGACCGAAAACCATCGCGTCCAAAACCATGGACCGAAAATCATCGCGTCCAAAAAACATGTGCGAAAATCATGCACAAAACCATAGGTGGGTCTGCCCAACCTAACATAGGGTCCAAACCCATAAAGTGGGGTTATGGGTATCCCTCAAATCCCCTGTTAACTATGTGGAAAGAATATAACACAACCCAACAATCTCCCACTTGTTGTTTTCTTTCCACAGGGGGCCACAGGAGAGCTTAGTCATTTTTCCAGTCCTGAAACACCCATTGTTTCCTTACACCAAGAGAACTTCTCAGAGCTCACAGATTTTGTCAATGCATCTGCAATATTCTTCAAAGTGTCTACCTTTACTAGCAACTCCTTTTGTCTTCTATCATATCCCTCACAAAGTGATACTGAACATCAATGTGCTTTGTCTTTGAATGATAAGCAGGGTTCTTTGCCAAGAAAATTGCACTTTGGCTGTCACAGTCTATCCTTATAGCTCCCTGTACTAACCCCATACTTGAACACAATCTCTGAACCAAACTGCTTCCTTGCTTGCATGAGTGGCTGCCATGTATTCTGCCTCTGTAGTTGATAGTGCCACTACAGATTGTTTCTTACTCATCCAACTGACTGCACCTCCAAATAGGTTAAACACATACCCACTTGTAGATCTTCTCTGATCCGGATCTCCAGCCCAGTCTGCATCAACAAAGCCACGGATATCCAACACTCTGTCCAATCCTGGTCTTCCTTGGTAGCACAAACCATAATCACTAGTGCCACGCAAATACCTGAAAACTCGCTTCACTGCTGTCCAGTGCTCCTTCCCTGTTTTGACATAAACCTGCTCAATACTCCCACTGCATGTGCAATGTCTGGTCTAGTACACACCATGGCATACATCAAGCTACCGACTGCACTTGCATATGGAACACGGGGACATGTTCCTCTCCTCTTCTTGTGTCTTGGGACAATTGTTCAGCAGATAACCTCACACCTACAGGAATAGGAACCTTCACCGGTTTACTATCCTGCATATTAAACCTCTGCAATATTGTCTCGACATACTTCCTCTAGTTTAACCAAAGCTTCCTCTTTACTTGATCTCTTAATTTCCATGCCCAAAATATAGTTTGCAGCACCGAGATCTTTCATGTCGAATTTGGAGGACAATTGGGTCTTCAAATCCTGGATAATTTCTTTGCATTTCCAACCAACAACATATCATCCACATACAAGACCAGATAAATAACACGGCCAAATTAATTTAAGATACACACAGTGATCTGCTTTGCTTCTGGTGAAGCCAAGTCCCCGTATAAATGTATCAAATTTCTGATACCACATCCTTGGTGACTGTTTTTACCCATACAGAGACTTCTTTAACTTGCATACCAGTTCTTTCTTACCCTTCACCGCAAAGCCTTCAGGTTGCTTCATGTAGATTTCCTCTTCCAAATCCCCGTGAAGAATGCTGTCTTCACATCCATCTGTTCTACCTCAAAATCAAAAGCAGCAACAACAGATAAAAGTAATCTAA